>OZJO01027073.1:0-10851 GCA_900406225.1 Acrobeloides nanus | reverse complement strand
TTACGGCGGGTTATCGACACGATGAAAAAACCTAAGTAAAAACCGTATTTTCCATCCGTTTTCGATGATCTTTTTTTTCAGTAATAGAGAATCGGTCATGAGCAATCCGAAAATGATGACGGTTTTGCCTGAAAATCAGGTTTTCGTGTCGAAAATCAAATTTTTTGAAATTTACGCTATTTTTTTGAAATTTACGCTATTTATTTCGATGAAATACATCAGCTAGATAAAAATTTTGGCCAAAAAAATACCCCCTTGGATAATCTTTTTCGGTCCGAAATTGCAAAATTTTCTTTAGTGAGAGAAAACTTATGGTTAAATGATAGTGGTGTAAATTTTGTAATCTAACGGGCCAGATTCGTACCCGGAGGGTCGAAAAATGTTTTTCAATTTTTTCTGTTATTCTTATGAATTTGATCATGATAAAAATGACTGAAAAATGATTTTGACTAAAATTTGACCGATTTTGATCGAAATTTGACTGATTTTGACAAATATTTGGCCGATTTGACTACATTTTGACCCAAATTTGAATAAAAAAAATAACTATAAATTTTAAAATAATTCAAAATAACTATAAATTTTAAAATAATTAAAAATAACTATAAATTTTAAAATAATTAAAAATAACTATAAATTTTTACAAACTACAAACGATGATTTAAATCAACCAATTTTCATTATAGGAAAAGAAAGATTTTTCTGTGTTCATCTCGCCTCATTTCAAACTTATGGGAAGTCATTTCTTTTGAAATGTTCTTTATATATAAGAGGTTTTTATTGATTTCTCTATTGCAAGGTCCGATTTATCCGGGTTATCCTCTCATAAAGGCGAGGTCGCGGGTTCGAATCCCGCCGGGCGTAGGAAAATGCCTGTAGCTCAGTGGTTAGAGCGCGTAAAACCCCCGGATAAGCACTTGACCTGCATTTTTTTCGAAAATTAAATTTTTTAGTAAACTGACCCAATCTTAATGCAAACATGATAAAAAACAAAACATGAAAATATAACAAAGAAACGATTATTCAAAGTGTTATTCCTTTAGCTTCAATGCGTGCTTTTAATTGCTAAGGAAAAAACAACGAGTAAAAATGCAAATTACAAAGTGGTCATCAAGATATTACGTAATCAAAATTTTCGGGTTTTTTACCCCCCACCCCATGATTACGTAATCAATGGAAAAAAATTTTTAATAAAAATCAAAGCCTTATAAACAATTTTATAACAAAAATATGATATATACTACAATGTTATTTGGTTTTAAATTTAAAAAATTGCTAACGGTTTTTCGAAAAAAATTGAAAATATTTGAAAAAGAGTTTGCTAGAAAAGTCTGCATTAGTAAAATAAACATATTTATTTATTACATACAAATTGATGCATAGGACTATTTGGCGCCAAATCTAAGAAGTCACATCAAAAACTTAATTTTTACCTAAAATATCTGCTTGTTTTTCAAGTAGAAAAAATGTCAATAAATCGATTTAAACTCGATACAACCGGATTTATTAATGCTGTTATTGTGAAAAAATTTGACTGGCATAAGCATATTGTGCAATTATACCAGATTCAGGAATGATGGAAAATACCGGGTCTAGTAAGGGGCTGTGCACAGGTTGTTAAAAATAGAAGATGTAGCCTTGTTATTAGATCCTATAATCAACCTCCATGAACTTTAAGTATCCCTCTACAAATTATTATGATTCCAGCCACCGCAAAACATGCGTAAAAAGATCCTTTGAACCTTGTCTATTGTACTGACTTTATCGCATACACCCAAGCCGACTACCATTTCAACTATTCCTCCTGGACCTGAAACATGTCCCAATGAATAGTTTAATGGTTTGGTTAGACCTGATAAATGCTATCTACTATCTTCTGGGTTGGATGGAATGAGTTCATGGAACGACGCCAAAACTATGTGTCAACATAATGGTGGAACACTGTTGAGTATAGATTCAGCGTTCGAGAACATGGAAATGCAAAGTACAGATTTTTAAATAACGAAGAAAAATTTACGCTTTTTAGGAGTGTTTGCTATAGATGAATCAATCTGTGATCGTATTTTTATTGGTTACCATCGAAATCCTAATGGCACTTGGGTTTGGGACAATGGTGATCTTTCAAAGTATTCGAGTTGGAAATATGGTAAAAGGCAATAAACTTTTTCGCATAATTTTAATTTTTTAAAGGTTATCCAACATCTCAAAACTGTGCTCTGATGCAACTAGATGGTAAAGATGCTGGGCTTTGGACGGATGAAGATTGTTCTCACCTGGAATGCTATATGTGTCAGATAGTGCTTTAGTATTTTTTTCTGGAATTTATCAAATGGATAATATTTTTTCTTGTAAACTTTATATCCTTTTTTGTAAACTTTTTTTGAAAATTGAAATATTTTAATTTGTAAACTAATATCGAGTTATGACTGTTTGCGCCAGTAACCGAAGAAACACTGATATACATTCTTTAATCATCCAAAGTTATCGTTTCATCGATATGCCTTCTTGAAGTTGATGGCATTTGATTTAAACTCGAGGTATAACTCGAATTCTTTACATAAACCGTTTTTGGTGAGCATTTTTCATTTGATGTTGAAGGATTCTTCCTTATAAAATACATTTTCTTCGGTCCTGATTGAACTGTTTGAGCATACATGGAAGTCAAAGGATATGAGGTAATTTGAGGCGGAGGTGCTTGGGTCTTTTGCTGGTGTTGAGACTTCTCCCATTTTTTAAAGAGGATTTCACCATTTATAGTTTCAAGAAATTCTGTGCCAATAGCTCGAAGATCTATCCATTCCTTGTGTATCGGTTCAAATTCTTCGGGTGAGAGTAGTTTTTTGAGCCGATCAAGGCTGCGTTTTTGTTGGATTGCGGCAATGGTATCGGGTGTATAAGGAATGGACATGAGAGAAGCATAAATTGTCTAAAATATAGATTTATTCGACTCTAATTAAGACATCACCCTGGGGTAGTGTGTTCTGGGGGGACTTTTGCGCTCTCACATATGCACACCTGGTACTTTTACATTTGCGCCCCGACACATGCGCCTCGATATTTGCGCCCCGACATATGAGCGTTAATAATTGCGGTGTGGAAATGTGTAATTTTGCGGTGTACAAATGTGTACGTCGGGTGCGCAATTATAGAGCGCAAATGTCGTGGCACAAATGTCAGGGCACAAATGTTGGGGCGCATATATCGGGGCGCAAAATTGGGCGCTCAAAAGTCGGGTGCGTAAAAGTCGGGGCGCAATTATTAGCGCTCATATGCCGGTGCGCAATTATTAGCGCTCATATGTAGGGGCGCAAATATCGGGGAGCAAATGTCGTTGCGCAATTGTAGAGCGCAAATGTCGTGGCACATTGTCGGAGCGCAAATGTTAGGGCGCATATGTCGGGGCGCAAAAATCGGGTGCTCAAAAGTCGGGTGCGCAAGTGTCGTTGCGCATATGTGAAAAAAATTTTCACATATGCGCAGCGACACTTGCACTTGAGTCCTTAGCAGCCGACTCCCAGAGCTAGTCAGAAGTTAGCAAAAGGTGTTTTTGATGACGCTTGTTCATTTGATTTATCGCAAAATCACCGGTCACAAAAATCCATTCCTCGCTAATCATATCTGAACTTCTAAATCAAATATTGTTTATACTTACAATAATCCTATGCATTTGAGTCCATGAATCATTTTGAGGAAAGCAATAAATAGCCTTGCCCAACTTCAGCACATCAACATCTGAGCGATAAAACAGTTCTTCAATACTCGGAGGCTCACCATATAAAACTTCTAAGACATTATAAGAATTGGCTTCGCTAGTAACTTTGTGATTATAAAGAGGACAAATGGAATCTTGTTCATCTTCTAAATAAAAATTCATTGGTATCAAAAAACTTCGTTTACCAAAATCTTTTTCAAATGCTTCATTACCACACTCAGGTTTAAGAATTGGAGCAATTGAGCATGAAGCTTCTTGATCTGGGTCACAATTTTGGAGTTTTGGCTGGGGTTTTTCATCTTCCATGTCTTCGTCTAGTTCATCGCCACTTTCTAAACGTGGTTATATTTTTGTCTTTTAGCAATAAGAGAACCTCTCCCATTTCATGGAGAAGTGAAAAATCTTTTTTCGATTTTTAAACGAAATTTTTTGTGAAATTTTAGTCATTTTTGGTGAAAAATAATTGGAGACCATATGTATCTTTGAAAAATTTTGGGAAAAACATAGGGGGACCATTAGGAAAATTTTTTCATCTTTTCTATTATGGGGAGGGGCCGCGCCCCTGGGCCCCCCTGCTTACGTCACTGGGTAATAGGGACATTTCTCATTGCAATCCCTATGATATTCATATTAGTTGGTACCTTTTTCTTCCTCTTCTACTTGTTTCTCCCCTCTTTCTTCTTCCTCCATTTCCCTCCCATTCGCTACATCTTCCATCTTCTTCATCAACTTCCCGATAATCAAAAGTTGCTCTTCATAAGTTCCCATTTTCTCAAATAGTGCTATCAACTTCCATAAAGTAGACGATTGTTGATGCCGGCTCAATTGAAAGAATGGCTTCTTTATAAATACCGAAGTAAGTTTATATTTTTGAACCATTGCAGTTTGGCGACGGACCTTGTTCAAAAGGTACTGAACTTTACGGGATTTTTGATCGAATTTAAGCTCTGTGCTTGTTAGCCTTTGTTCCATTTTCTTAACTTCCTAAATTTGTAATGTAGAGTGGTAAAAAAACTGGATTTTTGGTGATTTTTTCAAAAATTTTTTAATTTTCATCAAAATAAACTCATATGAGGTTTTGTACGCGATAAATGCGTATATTTTCGAGCGTTAAAAACGCTTTCCTTATCATGAATTGTCCTATTTCGCTTCAATATACACTCCTCTTCACTGAGTCAGGAAAGCGTAATCGAGACAAAAAAATTTTTGACCTTGAAAATCAAAAAATTTTTTTGAAAATTAAAAGTTTTGACCCTGCGGACCCAATGTTGCCTAACTTGTCAGATCGGACGGTCGCCTTATTTATCCACAGAGCTATGTGGGCAACACTTTTATTTTCTCTCTCGCTAAAACAGACTATAACAATAAATTGTTCGCCGCATGGAGCACTGCTACCAAAAAAGGTCGTCACGCCGGGGCTGCAGAAAGTGAAAAATTTCGAGGGATGTTTGTAGACCTGTGCTCAGAGTAATTACAGGAAGAGAAAATTTTTGTAAAAAACATTCCTAGGGGTAATTTGATGCGAGAAATCGATTCCGCGTATTCCCGAAGCATGAAAACGCTTCTTTGAACCTAAGGAACCTTACACAAAAAACGCGACCCTGCATTTCTGGCATAATTAATGAAAATCAGGTCCGATCCTCGACCTTTACTGATCCGGGCAGACCTTTGTTTTCCACCTCTAGCCTCGTCCAACTCCATCAATTTAAAATTTTGGACAACTGGAAGCTGTATGAAAATTTTCTTATCAAAAATTTTTCTTCAAAACTTACATATTGTAATCTTTTACTCCAACAATCTTCATTTTGCTCTTGTAATCTTCGCATGTGGTTGACTTCTTCGGATTGCTTTTTCAGTAAAACTTGAATATAACGTCGAAACTCGCTGACGTCTTCTTCATGGTTTTTGATGAGCCGTTTCATATCGGGGGTTAAAGCTTCTCCATCCATTTGTCTCGAAAGCTTCGTATCCAATTGCTTTTTTACGTATTCAAGTTCGTTTTCAAGTCTTTGGCTCTTGTTGCGTTCTTCTTCAAGTTCTAGAGATTTTTCTTGATTTAGCAACAAAGGAAAGGATGAAGAAGAGGGTGGGTTTCCATCTAAAAGTTTCACATTTTTATATTGAGATTTTCAATCCTCTTACCGGTAGCTGCTTTCAATAACTGCTCTAGCATACGAATTTTCATATCCTTTTCAATCGAAGCATTTCGAAGCTCGACTAGTTCGTTTTTTAACGTTTCATTCTTTAACTCCTCTGATTTTTTCAATGTAGTAAGGTTGAACTCATTTTGGTGATTTTTGCTGCGCTCGGTTTCTAACTCATATTCTAGTTGTCGGATTTTTTCTCTGGCATTATCAAGACTCTTTTGTACGCCTAAAAATTTTTATAATCTTTTTGTCTTGATATTGAAAGTACAGGGTGGGCTTAAAGTTCCCGATCACTTTGAAATTTTATAATTACACAAATCCGAGAGTCAAGCGAAGAAGTGGAATGAAGGTGCTCACCAACAAGGATAAACTCAATAGAACGAGAAATGTGGTATGATGGTAGATTCTCATGGATAAGGATGAATGTAGATGAACCGGGGATCAAAGAAGCCGATAGCATGAACATACGAATTTTCATATCCTGCCAGATTATGATATGGAAGGATTCTATCTGTCCGATGAAGAAGCTTACTACGAAGATGATATGGTTCAAGCTGTTGAGAAGTGTTCTTACCAGGAGCGTTGAGTTGGCGCTGATAAGCGCAAGAATGGCTTCCACTAGACTCTCTTTTTTGATGTATCCCTGCGTGGTCGTATGGCAGGAAAATTAGGATTAGTACTAACTACTACTACAGATTACTACTACTAGTACAAACCACTATTACTACTACAGTATTAATTAATCCTGATTTTCCCACCATACGACCACGCAGGGATGCATAAAAAAACTATATATCCACGTTTCTTTTCGTTTCAATGTACACGTTGCCTGATTCAATAAAAAGTTCCGTGTTAGCCAAAAAAATTTTGACTATAAGAGTGGATATTTTGAATAATTTTTGTTGTTTTGTTATTGCTTTATGTTATAAAATTTCAAAGTGATCGGAACTTGAAGCCCACTCTGTAGAGCCTAAGAAAAACGATTACCCAAAATCTCATTTTTAGCCATTTGTTCTGAGTGCCTTGCCTTCAAACATCTTTCTTTCATCAACACATACTGTGTATTCGTCCCTTCCATTTGCATCTTTAACTCTGAATTTTCTTTTCTCAATGAACTAATCATCATATCAAATTCTTGCTTCAAATGAAACTCAATTTTCTTCCGCAGTTCTTCATCGACTCCAAATGGTTTAGCTGAAGATGTGAATAGCCCATCACCGTCTTCTAAATCCAGGTTGTAGCTAGTAGACGGAAGATCTTCAGATTCTTCCTCATCTTCTTGTTCTTCATATCTTATTTGGATGCCTTTCTTTTTCTTGAAAGTGGAAAGAATTTTCTCACGTTTGAAATTGTTTGCTAAAGGCAATTTCTGTTTCGGTCGAAATCGGGGTTCCGGATCAGGACTAAATCGTTCAACAGCTTTTTGTCTTGCTCTTTTTTCTCGTTCTACTGAGCCTCTTATAATAACTAAAAAGTAATTTTAAAATGTTCCAAATATCTAACTTGTTAAGAAATTTTTATTTTGATATAAAAATTTTTTGTTATAGTCCGTTTCAGCCCCAATTATAAACTAGCTGTTCAAAGTCCGAAGTTAGCATCCCGTCCGATCTGACAAGTTAAGCAACGTTGGGCCAACGTTGCTTAACTTGCCAGATCGGACGGGATGCCGACTTCGGATTTTAAATTTTGGGTCCAGCTTTTTTTATAATTAAAGCTGAAACGGACTATAAAAGTTTTCTTCACAAAAAGATTCGAATAAAGTTGATGCTCAATAATCATTAGATAGTCGACTGTCCGATCTGGCAAGTTAAGCAACGTTGTAACCTCAAAGTTCGATCCCGCTAGGGTAAAACTTGTGATTTTCATTTTGTATTAGGGCACAAACAATTTTTGTCCCAAACAATTCTTAAAAAACAAAAGTGTTACCCTTAGCAGGATCGAACCTAGCGGTCTCAACGTTGCTTAACTTGCCAGATCGGATCGACTATCTTATATCGTTAAAAGAGAGATTTTTGTCAATAATGCAAAACGGACGGGCCAATCCCTGCGATCCGGAACCGACGGCAATCGACACAGCTCGATGAGAGAAGTCGAATGATACGATAAAAATTTTTTGTGAAAAATCTCAGAAAAAATTTTTTTTTATTTTTTGAGCTCATTTGTCTGCCATCTCTAAATATTTGAATTAGAAAAATTTTAAATTGCATAGAGATTATCTTTTTAATAATAATTTCTAAGAGCTAAAATGCCAAAAATTTCAAACAATTACTTCTTTTACGACCTGATAAAGAAGGTGTTGTTGATTCCGATTCAAGTTGTACCACAGTTAGAGGATTAAATTCCGATGTAGCAGAAAACTTGACTTCTTCCATAATTAGATGAATTGTATACCAAAAATTCTCGTCAATAGAATTTTCCAAATAATGAATAATAAGTTTAAGAACTTAATTTATAAATAAAAAACAGAATATCAACGACTTTTTTATACTTTTTCCAAATAACCAAGACAAGGCTATTTGATTGATTCAAAAGGAAAAAAGAAATTCTACAGGAACTTCGTTTTAGTATAAAAATAAGTTTAAATCTCTGAAATGTAGCTGAATGACAGATGCTACTCTTTTACGGCACTATGCCTTTCCTTACCGTTACGGGGTTTTTGGCATTGGTGTAACATTCATCATTCCTCCATCAGTCACAATCATACATGGGCACGCCCCAGGGGACCCCAGGTTTTTCATCTGGGGGATTGTGGGTCGGAGTCAAGGGAGGGTTGTGGGCAGGGGTCAAGGGAGGGTTGTGGGTCGGGTTGGGGGGGGGGGGGGGATGTAGGATGTGGGTCGAAGGCCGACAAATTGAGGATTGATAGTCGAAAAGTAGGTTGCTTGGAGCAGCATATTTATTTTNGGGGGGGGATGCAGAGCCGTATCCAGAGGGGGGAGGGTAAAGGGGGTAATTACCCCCCTAAAATTTTCAAAAGTCGAAAAAAATCATAAGGGTCCCATTATGATTTTGTCAAAAATTTTTCAAAAAAAGTTTCAAAAATCTTAATGGTCCCCCATTATGATTTTTCACAAAAAAATGATCAAAATTTCATATTTTCTATAAAAAAATCCTGGATACGGCACTGGGGGATGTAGGATGTGGGTCAGAAGGTCGACAAATTGAGGATTAATAGTCGAAAAGTAGGTTGCTTGGAGCATATTTATTTTTGGGAAAAAATATTTTTTAAATTTGTCAATCTTTTTTTTTGGTCGCTTTTTTCGACCCCATCGGGAGGGGGATTAAATGAGGGTTGTGGGTTTTTTGAAAATTCCACCTGGGGTGCTTCCCATGTATGGCCACAATATTCGCTCCAGTCATATAAGTAGCATCCGTCGCCAAAAACAGAATCGTCTCCGCCATTTCTTCTGATGTTCCTACGCAATGTAATGGAATTCCATTAAGATTTTGAAACATGTTACATGTTTTGCTTCATAAAAACATGTAACATGTTTCAAAATCTTGCTAAATATTTCGATTTTTCTAAAAAAATTTCAAAACAACTTGCTATACACCATCACGAAAGTTGTTATTTAAGCCAAGATCTACAAAATGAGCTATCATGCATAGCAAGTTTCGACAAAAAGTGAAAACATGCTACATTTTTTCACCACTGCCCCGATAGGGGGTCATGAAAATTTTTTCGGAACTCGGGATTTGCGTCAATCGATTTTTTCCCCTCGAAATGTCTGTAGTGCTAAAAATGGGTTTAAAGTTCAATTTTTTTATTGACTTTCTACTTAAGTAAAATTATTGACATCACCAAGGCACTAAATAGCTTGGTGGATAGTGCTCTGGACGTTCACTTTTTATGTCGCGGGTTCGATCCCGCTCGGAGCAATTTCTTTTTGCATCATACAAAATCAACGAAATTTTTTACATGGGTGTATTTTTATGCGAGCAACACGGTAGGGATATTATTTTTTCATACAAAAATAGAATAATCTTCGATAATTGTTCTGATTTAAACTGATCGAAAATATTTTTTTTGTTTATATTTTCAAAATAGCGGCTAATCCATGTAGATCCATGCAGATCTTTTAAGCTCTTGGCCAATTTCCAATATTGATTGCTAATGTTGTTCCTTTTATGTCATCGGTTTTGATTTTAAGCACTATTTATTTTATGTATTTTTTATTTTGTTTTACATTTATCGCAACTATAAAATAATATTTATACGTGGAAACATTAAATCCAAATAAATTGCATTAGAAATAAAAATAAGAGCTATTTAAGACGCATTTTCTGAGAAGTTTTGAATGGGTCTTAAGGTAGTGGAGCCAGGCCCAAAATTAAAAGTTTTAGATTTTTCTCATTTATGGCGTAAATGAAAGTTATTAATGAGTACATATGTGTGCTGCAAGCAAAAAATTCCAAAACTTTTTCTTCGCTGAGATATGGTGCTTCAAAGATGGGTACCTTGGACACATGCATGAAAATGTACCCTAACAGTAAATTCGCTCTAGATCAGTCAGTTTAAAAGATTTTCAAATACGGTCTTTTTTATTTGTTTGGTATGATTTCTGGCTACAACTTTTATATGAACTATGTTGGGATCAGATCTATTCCCATAGAGATATATCAAAATTTTCGATTTTTTACTATATTTTTTATACCTCCCAAAATGGAGTAAATCGAGTTTTAAAAAAAAACTGAGAGGAGGCTGAATGAATTGAACCCGGTTTTTATAAATACAATATCATATCAAAAAAATAAACGTAAATTTAAAAAAATAAAAAAATCTATTTTTGAGAAAATGCTTCATGAAGTTGGGAGGTCAAAAGTTGAAAATTCTTTAGATTAGCGAAATTTACTATAATTTATATATATTCGAAAAATTCATGAAAAATGGAGCATTTTTTGTTTTTACAGTAAATTCTGAATCGTTATCGTTGTCGAGATAATCGCGTTTGAAGTTGGCTATTTTTTGGAATTGGTTTAGAATTTGAATTC
>OZJO01027064.1:0-16083 GCA_900406225.1 Acrobeloides nanus | reverse complement strand
AACGTCAAAATTTTTTTTGAAAATACACTATATAAGGGTAAAAATTGACGAGGAACACGTTGGAACTATTATTTTTAGAATGCCAATTATCTTAGTAACTTTTTTATTTATTTTAGTAACTTTTTTATTTATTCTAGTAACTTTTTTAATTAATTTAGTAACTTTTTTCGGTACTTATGCACTATCCCCCTAGGCTGAAAAAAAGCTTTGGCTTATGATTAGGCTTAGACCTTAGACTGATCCTTAGGCTGAGGCCTTAGACAAAATTATGCCTAGGCCATAAGCTTAGGCCTTGAGCTTATGCTTAATGCCTAAGGCCTAAGCTTAAGGCCTAAGCCTAAGGCCTAAACCTAAGGGCCTAAACCTAAGGGCCTAAGCCTAAGGGCCTAAGCCTAAGGGCCTAAGGCCTAAACCTAAGGGCCTAAGCCTAAGGGCATAAGGCCTAAGCCTAAACCTCAGGGCCTAAGGCCTAAGCCTACGGGCCTAAGGCCTAAGCTTAATCATAAACCAAAGTCTAAGCCTTTTTTTCAGCCTAGGGGGATAGTGCATAAGTACCGAAAAAAGTTACTAAAATAATTGAAAAAGTTACTAAAATAATTAAAAAAGTTACTAAGATAATTCAAAAAGTTACTAAAATAAAAGTTACTAGAATAAATAAAAAAGTTACTAAAATAAATAAAAAAGTTACTAAAATAATAATATTTCTTATTTTTATGTCAAACTCACTGGAAACCTTTGAATTTTCGCCTTTTTTGAATTTACTTACTGGCTTTTTGAATTCTATCTATTTTTCAGATTTTATGCATTTATGCAACCAAATAAACAATTAGAAAAAACAAATAAACGAACAAATTGACTCAGTTGTTCAATGACTCAGTTTATATTTGACTCAGTTGGAATTGATTCAGGGGAAAATTCAAAGGTTTCCAGTGAGTTTGACATAAAAATAATAGTTCCAACGTGTTCCTCGTCAATTTTTACCCTTATATAGTGTATTTTCAAAAAAAATTTTGACGTTTTTACTTCGGCATTTTTATTTCTGTTCGTTTGCAGGCGTAGTAGCTCCAGCGCTTCCTTGACCCTGATTTAGGGAAGGGATTGGTGTTTTTAAGCGTAAATCTGAAAGTGCTATTTTTTAGTTTTTCCCTGAATCAGGGAGCATTTTCACGGTATGGAAGTGTGCGCAATCGATTCCCCGCCTAGGGAAATCTAAGAATCGATGGTTTTCTCATAAAAATCCTAAAATGTTTGATTTTTGCTTCAATACACCGATTCCTTCCCTGAATCAGGGTCAAGGAAGCATTTTTAAGGTTCGGGAGTGCGCGCAATCGATTTCCCGCATAAAATTACCCCTAAGGAGTCATTTGTTAAAAAATTTTTTGACATTTTTACTTTGGCATTTTTTCTGTTAAGTGCGCCCCCAGGCGTAGTAGCTCCAAAACTTGTTTTGAACAGAACTCGAAAATCGACGATCCCCGGACATAGGTATTCTTTTAAAAGTTGCTCAGGATAGTCTAAATTATCGATTCATAATTCTATTTTTTCGATTTGTCCTTAACTATTTTTGGACCCGGTGTGCCCCATTTAATAACCGAAAAGCACGAAAATGACAATGAAAAAATTTGAAAACTTCATCTTCATCCCGAAAAATTCAATTGAAAATGACCATTTTTAGCCATTTTACCGCTATTTTCGCGCATTTTATGGCTAAAAATCACTCAAAAATAATTTTGTTATCGGAAAAATTGCATAATTTACCGTTTTCGACCATGCTCTACAAGATGCAATCATTTTAAAAAAAATTTGAAAAAATTTTTAGAAAATCGATTTTTTGGGGGACAAAAATGGTGGTCAAAAAATCGATTTTCAAAAAATTTTTCAAATTTTTCTTAAAATGATTGGATGTTGTAGAGCATAGTCGAAAACGGTAAATTATGCAATTTTTCCGATAAAAAAATTATTTTTGAGTGATTTTTAGCCATAAAATGCACGAAAATAGCGGTAAAATGGCTAAAAATAGTCATTTTCAATTGAATTTTTCGGGATGAAGATGAAGTTTTCAAATTTTTTCATTGTCATTTTCGTGTTCTTCGGTTTTAAATGAGGGGTTATGTACTGTTTGGCATAGTTAAATATTGATTTCTCGGTAACGTGGCCCTTTAAGGCTTAGCCTAAGGCTAAGCCTAGAGCATGCGGAGATTATGAATAAGAGATTTTGATTTTAAGATTTTGTGATTTTAAGATATTATGATAAGGAGATTTTAATTATGAGATTTTGATTTTAGGAGATTTTAATCCAATACCGACTACACGGATATGCATCACAAGCTAACTGTATATGTCTGTTTGGTTTTTTTGGTTGGGGGTCATCCAGATATTACGTAATCATGTTGGGGGGGGGGGGGGGGGGGGGGTAAACCACCAAAAAGTTGATTACATAATTTCTGGATGACCTCTTGTTTGTTAGTTAGAATCACACAGAATCTCGCTGTCAGAATCGTGTTTTAGCTAAGAAGTTAGATTCCATCCTACTGTCTCGTTTTTATAGATTTCGTTCAGTAATCAAAGAATTACCATTATGGCTCGTTCCTGGTTCTGGATGTAACAGTTCCGGTTCCTTTCCGGTTCTGGAAGTTGAAGTAATTCCCGACCAGCCAGGACTCTCATGTTGTTGTTGCTCGACATGTTTAATATAGTCGACTTCATCCTTATGGTTATAAGGAGGTAAGAATAGCTTGGTATCATTCCATATTTTTTTCGCTTCCTCTACGACTTCATCCATTCGTTTAATAAAATCATTTTTTAAGCGAACCCAATAACCTTCACTTAGAATATAAATAAAAATTTCGCCGCGAATTTCCTCATGAACTTCATAAATAAGACAATCTTTAATCATCTTGATTTTTTCCCATGTCCCATCGTGTTTGGAAACTTCAGCCGCCGTGAAATCTTCTTCATAATCTTCATAATCAAAACCTTCTGGCTTGACTTCTAATTTATTCGGAGACATTAATTTTTCTATATGATGATTTTCCAAATAGTTAAGCAAATATTTTCTCTTTTTTCCATCAATATCCATATCTTTAAGAGCGTCTATATAGTTTTCGATATCTATTGGAACCTGCTTTTCGATCACCTTATGCTCAATTTTGCGTGTGATTTTGAACCGCATAGGCCGAATAGTTTTTGCAGGGCATGTCAAATCTAGCTCTGATGGTATATTTCCTCTTAATGCCTCATTCATGGCGTCTTTTACTTTTTTGTTTAATTTTTTAAGTAATTTATTGTCAGAAATCATCTCATAGTTATCGATAAAGTCGAAATTTTTCTTATAATCTTCTTGGCCATAAAGCTTCAAGGCTTCTTTACAAATGTTTGGTATATCTTCTTTTGGTATACCCCTTCGAATGATTACCGCTTTATCGCTTGATTTTACTGAAGACACAAATTCAGTCTTCTCTGGTTTTCTACCAAAATACTTCAGAATTTCTTGTAGATAATCCAAACGAAAAACATGAATGCCATCATGTCTTTTGTGTGTTCTTAGTGTTCGCATCCTTTCTTCGTCAACTGCATTTAATGCCACTTTTAAACCAAAATCTCGTACAAACATTTCTTTCTTAAGCTTTCTGCGGCCATTTCCAAAAGTAAGAGCCAACCAATTTTCGTTGATTTTTAAAAAAATTACACAAAAATTATGTATTTTCGACTTCGACGTTATTCTGATAAAAGCTTCCCAATTATCGTCGGGGCAATCAGCTTGTTTCGAAGAATAAATTACTAAATTTTCATAGTTTTCTAACCAATTGAATTTAATTTCTTCTCTTAGATCGAAATCTTTGATAGCTTCCTCAGGATGTCTGCCATTAATAAGCAGATGTATATTTAAGTGATCCATATCTAAAAGTTTTTACTTAAAAAAATATTATACGTATGGTCGATGAATCTCATGCATATAGATGACGAATTTATTAAATATAAAGGACAGCCACACAGGGATGCCCAAATAAAATAGCCTTTTTAGCCATGGATATAATATTTTGATTTGGAAAAAAATTCATTATATCGATACAATTTGGTCCAGAGTCACTTTTTTTATTGCACGCGTCCAGATAGCGTCAAAATGTTATTAAGATGCGTTTATATGCGTCCAGATATCGTTGTGCTACTTTTCGTCGTTGTGACATCTAGTGTTTATTCTGAGATCAGAATTGGCATCGATTCTGATCAGACCAGGATCAGATCAGATCAGAAATTTTTTTTCGGCCCGGGATCAGATCAAGATGAAAATTCTGGATCAGAATAAACACTAGCGACATCACAACTATAAAAGTATTTGGACGCTATCTGACGTCTCACAACAAAAAAAGTGAATCTGGAAGAAATTGTATCGACCCTAATTAGAGAATCCAAATATGAATTTCTCAAAAATTAATAAACGACCATGAAGGGATGCAAAGATAAAAATTTATTTTTATCTTTGCAACGCTTCGTGCAGGTCTGCGAATGTGAAAAGAGGGTCCGCTCGCTAGCTGGTTGTTGTACAATCATAAACTGTTATACGCTCGCGTCATAAATTTAGTGATAAGAAGAATTTCGAGAATAAAAAATGATAACGCTTTATTTATACTTAAAATTTTCTATCGATTTATGTAAAATTTTTATTTATTTTTTCTTTTTAAACTTCTATTATGGTTACCAAAAGACAATAAAATATATATCCTACCGTATTAATATTTTGTTTAATTAATAAGGATAGTTCTATTGTATTTTCTTGACAAATCTTCTATTTTCTATTGGTCGTCGATTGAATAAAATCTATTAAGTGAATGGATGACAAAACAGTAGACGAAGCGAAAGAAGCCTGGAGAAAAGCACGGCTAGGCTTACCTTCTTATAACGAAAGTATCCATAAAAATGAACCAGACTATCATAAAGAAGTCGAGAAAATACAACATAAGAATTTCTTATGCATGGAAGATGCGTCTTACGAGGTAGAAGAAAATGGAGAAATCGTTAAAAAGACTGAATCATACAAAATTGAAAGAAATAATGGTGCCGCTCGATCAACGATTGAAATATGCGATTTATTGTCGAGATCTGGTCATCTGATTCATGCAAAACGTGGATTTAAAGCAAACGATCTTAGTCATCTGTTTAGTCAAGGATTTATCAGTGCGAAACTCATATATAATGACGACGATTTCGGATTTCGGCAACAAGTCAAAACAATGATTAAAAATTCGGAAACGCGAATGCGAAGAGTCATACCAGACAGCGAAAATTTGGAAGAAGAAAATTTTGTTTTCGGGAGACAGATTCCTAAATCGGGCGATCCTTTTCCCGACTATGAGCTTACAGTTGTTTATGCTATAATCAAAAAGGATTCCAATAAAGAATTGAACTATTTTAGCAAGATAAACTTTTGTGATCGTTACGAACGGTTGATAGAGCTGAAATATAAAGTAGCTCTTGTTATTATATAGGGTGCGGCAAAAGTTCTTGGACTTAGTTTTTGAGTCATAACTCGTCAGTTAAAAGCTTATAAAATGATTTTGGTGTGATTTTAAAGCCTAGCTATGAACCTGAGCATTTAAAATGACACCAAAATCATCTCATAAGCTTTTAACCATAAAGATTTATGACTCAAAGACTAAGTCCACGAACTTTTGCCGCACCCTGTAGATACGTGGAACCTCGGATTAACGACACCATTACATACACTCATTTCTGGAACTTGATTTTTTCATTGTTTTGAAGCCTCGAGAATGCGCGGAATCGATTTTTGGCTAAAAATATCCTCGAGGACCTTATTTCCACCTAATAAAGCAATCAAAATAATAGAGATCCAAAAAGTAAACATCGGATTAATGACACCCCGACGGGTATCGTTAATCAGAGGATCCACTTCATCGGTTGTCCATTTAATCTTTGCCAAATAAGAAAATTTTTATATATTAAAGGGGGGTCCACTTTGCGACCATCTCTTGAAAAAAATTTTTTTCCTAAAAAGATCATTTTTAGGGGTAAAATCATCAGAAATCAATTGCGCGCATGAAAAATTCTGAAAAAATTTTTCGGGGGTCAAAAAATTGAAAAAAATGCTTCAAAATTAGGGGTTATAAGTTTTAATCCCAACAAAATCATTTTTAGGGGTAATTTTGTGCGAGGAATCGATTGCGCGCATCGAAAAAGTCTGAAAAAATTTTTCGGGGGTCAAAAACCCCCAAAAATAGTTGGGGTTAAAACTTACAACCCCTAATTTTGACGCATTTTTTTCAATTTTTTGACCCCCGAAAAATTTTTTCAGAATTTTTCATGCGCGCAATCGATTTCTGATGATTTTACCCCTAAAAATGATTTTGTTGGGGTTAAAACTTATAACCCTTAATTTTGACTCATGTTTTTCAATCTGTTGACCCCTGAAAAATTTTTTCAGAATTTTTCGATGCGCGCAATCGATTTCTTGCATGATTTTACCCCTAAAAATGATCTTTTTAGGAAAAAAATTTTTTTCGAGAGGTGGTCGCAAAGTGGACCCCCCTTTAAAGCGAATTTTTTGAATTTTTATTGGCACTTATAGTACTTTGTTTACTCTACAAATTTGTATAAAAAAGTTTTTTATAAAACTTTCTAAATTTTTGGAAATCATGAGAGAAATTTCTTTACATACAGTAATGGAAAAACTTAAAGGGGGGATCAATCGAGGCCAAATCTCTATGGAAAATTTTTTTAAATACCTTACTAGGGGTAATTTTATGTGAAAAATCGATTGCGCACTCTCGAAGCGTGAAAACGCTGTTATGGCCGTGATTTTTGAAAAAATTGCATTTTTTGTCATTCAAAAATCATGGTCATAATAGCGTTTTCACGCTTCGGGAGTGCGCGCAATCCGATTTTTCGCATAAAATTACTTCTAATAAGATATTTAAAAAAATTTTCATCGAGATTTGGTCTCGATTGATTCATCCCTTTAAAGCAAATCTCAAAAAGGTCTATATTTTATTTTTGCTATAACTCTTTACGAATAAATCCATATGAAATGGTTTTGGGCTCATTTGAAAGCGAGCATTCAGAACTTTCAAATGAGTCCAAAACCATTTCATATGGATTTATTCATAAAAGGTTATAGCATAAGCAAAATATAGTACTTTTTGAGATTTACCCTGTTTTTTTCTTTATATAATACAAAAAAGTCTAAAGTCGGCCACTAGAAGGCACTAGAGTGTTGTACTGAATCAATCTGAACACAAGAGTAAAAATTGTCAGTACAGTATAAAAGAGAGTTCGTTTCGAAGTTTGAATTCCATTTTTGAGAAGCTTTGTAATTTCGATTTTTGTCGCTCTACATTGTTGTAGTTTTAGCTTCGTATTTTAGCCATTTTTGCTGTAAAATAAAATTTTACCGGGGGGTACCGGGGTTGTGCAACTGTGGTCTCGGTAGCACAATGGTAGTGCACTTGGACGGTAGCCAGGAGGTCCGGGTTCGAGTCCCGGTCGGATCCGAAAACTTTTGCCTAATTTAAAAATTTCCTATTTATTCGTTGTTAAGTAAACGTTATTTTCCACAACTTCATCAGATCTGCTTGGAATTTCACGAAGCAAGATGTGTCTCTTTCTCTTTGCCTGCGAAGAATGATAAGACGCCGATTGCGTATTGGTAAATGTTATCCTGTTCTTAAAACATCCAAATGGCTAGCTAGCAAGAGAGAAAGGTGTATGTTGTAGCTTCGGTGTGCGACAACAAAATTTCAAAGTCATGAGAGAGGTAATGACTAGAAATGATAAGAGGAAGAAGTAATGATTGCTTGTGGAATTTTCGAAAGTTTTATAGTCGGAAGCTTGAAAAAATACTTTAATATTGATCTTGAAGAAAAAATACTTTGATACTTACCTTGTTTGCTTTGATAAATAATATTGTTTTCTTGCATAGTTTTTCGCTACTTTTTACATTTGTTTTATACCGAAAAATCGGTTTCTTTACAATTTCTATAAATTACTACTAAGAAATCGAGATGCCTGATGACGGACCTCCACTTGGATCTGTAAATCTCAAAGGAAAATGCTCTATTTGTGGACAGGAACGATATTTTACCGCATCGGGACATTATGATTATATTCATAAACATGAGTTGCCTCAATGTGGTAGTAGTAACTGCAGCTATAATTTAAACGTTATTTCTGAAAAAATGTTTTTTGAGCTCATTTAATATCGTATAAGAGAAGTGAAAACTAAAAAAATGAACCGTTTATGTGACTATAATAATTTTTTGGATTTCAAGAAAAATGGAATCCAAAATTTTTTGTCATCAAATTATGAGAAAAAAATATTATTATCATCAAACGCCAAATATTTTTACACAAATGTAAATTTTAAGAATGATCTATACATGTTCATTTGTTACACTATGAAAAAGACAAATTTTTAAGCTATTCATTTTTCTTATGCATATGTTGTTGAAAGTGAGCTCATATCTTATTTTTTGTAGCATAAAAATTAAAAGTTCAAAAAATTGTTTTGTTTACATTATTATTGAAGAAAAATGTTTTTGAGCTCCTTTAATGTTGTATAAGAGAAGTGAAAACTAAAAAACATGAACCGTTTATGGACACTAAAAAATTTGTAACTATAATAATTTTTTGGATTTCAAGAAAAATGGAATCCAAAATTTTTTGTCATCAAATTATGAGAAAAAAAATATTATTATCATCAAATGCCAAATAATTTTGCACAAATGTAAATTTTAAGAATGATCTATACATGTTCATTTGTTACACTATGAAAAAGACACAGTTTTAAGCTATTCATTTTTCTTATGCATATGTTGTTGAAAGTGAGCTCATATCTCATTTTTTTGTAGCATAAAAATTAACAGTTCAAAAAAATGTTTTGATATTTCGGAAAAACCGAAAAGGACATTGTTGACATTAAATTTGAAGAAAAATGATTTTTTTGAGATCATTTAAGAGAAGTTGAGAATAAAAAATTAACCATTCACCTTTAAAAAATGTGACTAAAATAATTTTTTGGTCTTTCAAAAAAAGTCGAATCATAATTTTTACAACATGTTTCTCTCATGTTTTTTTGAGCTCATTTAATGTTGTATAAGAGAAGTGAAAACTAAAAAACATGAACCGTTTATGGACACTAAAAAATTTGTAACTATAATAATTTTTTGGATTTCAAGAAAAATGGAATCCAAAATTTTTTGTCATCAAATTATGAGAAAAAAAATATTATTATCATCAAATGCCAAATAATTTTGCACAAATGTAAATTTTAAGAATGATCTATACATGTTCATTTGTTACACTATGAAAAAGACAAATTTTTAAGCTATTCATTTTTCTTATGCATATGTTGTTGAAAGTGAGCTCATATCTTATTTTTTGTAGCATAAAAATTAAAAGTTCAAAAAATTGTTTTGTTTACATTATTATTGAAGAAAAATGTTTTTGAGCTCCTTTAATGTTGTATAAGAGAAGTGAAAACTAAAAAACATGAACCGTTTATGGACACTAAAAAATTTGTAACTATAATAATTTTTTGGATTTCAAGAAAAATGGAATCCAAAATTTTTTGTCATCAAATTATGAGAAAAAAAATATTATTATCATCAAATCAAATGATAAATAATTTTACACAAATGTAAATTTTAAGAATGATCTATACATGTTCATTTGTTACACTATGAAAAAGACACAGTTTTAAGCTATTCATTTTTCTTATGCATATGTTGTTGAAAGTGAGCTCATATCTCATTTTTTTGTAGCATAAAAATTAACAGTTCAAAAAAATGTTTTGATATTTCGGAAAAACCGAAAAGGACATTGTTGACATTAAATTTGAAGAAAAATGATTTTTTTGAGATCATTTAAGAGAAGTTGAGAATAAAAAATTAACCATTCACCTTTAAAAAATGTGAATAAAATAATTTTTTGGTCTTTCAAAAAAAGTCGAATCATAATTTTTACAACATGTTTCTCTCATCAAGATATGAGAGAAACATTATTTTTTATACAAAAACTTTTAATAATTCATCTATACATGTTCATTTGTTACTATAAAAAATTTCAAGCTATTCATTTTACTCATACACATGTGATTTGAGTGAATAATCCTGTTAATGTTAATGAAAGTGAATTTATATCCTATGTTAAATTTGAAGAAAAAATGATGAACATATCCTATGCTATTATTTCCGACAAATGATTTTATTGTTTGTAACACAAAGCTCAACTGCACAAAAATTTGTTTTTATCTTTATGAAAAAATCGAACGAGATATTTGTTGATGTTAAATTTGAAGAAAAAATGTTGGTTTTTTTTGTAAAAAATGGGAATATTGTTATCCTACGTCATGTAGTGTTTAAGAAAAAAGAGATGTATAAATTTTATCTTTTATAAAAAGTTATGTTTATAAAAATTCCTAAATTTAAAAAAAAGATTAGACGTTAGTAACTAGACGATACAATCCTCCGTTGGACTCCATAAAAATGGTTTGACAGTCCTTATCTTGCATGATAACGGGTTGCTGGAGCTTTCGGCATTAAGTAAACTCGGAGGGAAAATGTTCCAATTTTTAGAGTCATGATAGTAAATTGCCACATTTAATCGAGTCATTTTTGCGAAAACACAAATTTCTGTTTTTGTTAAACAACAATCATTCTCATTATTGAGAGATACTGAGTCCGTTTTTATTAGAGCAAATTTCATAGCTTGTTGGTAATCCGTTAAAGCTTCTAAAAAAATCAAAATAGAAAAAATTTTAACCTTACCGAAACCAACATTTTTTTGATTAAGAAGAAATTCATTAATAGCACCACGGATTTCGATGTGGAAAGCTTGGTTGGCCGTCAATGCAAGGCTTAAGCAACGATAACCACTAGCAGCATCTTCAACGTTTCCAATCGAACGTTTCGGGACATCACTTGATGTGAAAGTATAACAAGCCTTCATTATTATTGAACGATTATCACGAATGTCGGACAAAGGAATTTTCCTATACAAATTGTAAAAAATGTGAAAATTGATTTTAAAAAAGTATACTTAAAGTGCTGTTTTATCACCTGCATCCTGATATTTTTGGGTGGAGGGTTCCAGAAAATTGTGCTGCAAAAATTTGTTATAACAATTTGTAGCATTATCATTAAAATCATACTTTTCTGATCAGTTTGTGCCCACACTCGTTTGGATATTGATCATTTTGCTTGGAACGAGTTTGGTTAAGATGGTTTTTCCGCTTTCCAATAATCTCAAAGTTTCCGGCTCTACCGCAATCATAAAACCAGTGAACATTTTTTCAGGAATTTTAATTTCCACAACTGGTGTTGACTGCTCTTCTCCTTTTGGAGTTTCAAGCATTGATGGAGGCAAAGGTTTAGTGGCGGACAACTTCATTGGTAACGGTTGTGTTGATTCAGCCAATAGTTTTGGTGGAAGTTTAAAATTGCCTACTGGGTCATATTCTCTATAAAAATGTGTAAAATAAATAAAAATTAAAAAATTACTTTTTATCAACGGTTTTAACCACATCATCATCAGATTCTATGGTAGCCCGACTCACAACGCGTCTAAAAATTAATGCAAACTTTTATTTTTAAAATTTTAGCTACTTTTCTGAGCGCCTTTTCTTGTATTTTATCGGGGCACTTTCGTAATCGGATGAGTCGGAAGAACTAGAAGAGCTGCTGTGCTTGGCCTTCTTTTTTTTTGACTTCTTTGATCGCTTGGTGGCCTTGGAGCTTTCCTCTACAATAGCCAGCTTTCGTTCCGAGTGGCTTTCTTCTCCCGAGATTTCTTCAGACACCATTATCTGCTAAAATAACAATTTAAAAAAATAATTTTTTGAAAAAATTTGCTAGGGACCCCATGTTTCATAGCATTTGAAAACCACAAACTTGGGTAAATAAACCAATTTTTTGGAGCATATATCCTAAAAAATTCGTTTATGATAAGATATAAAAAGATACAGACAATAAAAGATTTTAAAAATCCTACAAACTTCAAAAATTGTACAATGTCGAGGTTTACCGAGAATCGGCAATCGAATTTCGGTAAACTGCGCGAATCGCTCTAATTTGACTAATACCGAGCTCGTATCTCACCGATGAATTATCCTATCCACCTGAAGTCAAAAAATCATTTTTAGCTTCAACTGGATATTATCCGGATCTAAAGCACGATGATTTCACTGATAATGGTTTTAAAAATCGTGTTTCATTGTTTGCCGAAGGAAAATCAGCACAGTTTATCTCTAAACTTGATTTCGACCTAGGGAATCAAGAGCTTTTCCTTTTAAATAATACTGATATTCTTTTTACAATTTATAGAGAAAGTGACAATTTTCTTTTACATTGTCTTAAAACGCCGGCACAAAATGAAACCCTAAGTCAATATCGCATTGATGTAAAAAATGTAAAGCTCTATGTCAAAATGATTGAAGTTCAACCATCATTGAATTTGAACATCTATTCCACATTAGAAAAACTACCAGCTAAATATGCAGTTCGTAAAACAGAGATTAAATCTGTGTTTTTAACAGCAGGCCGTACAGAAATTGATCATAACTTATTCAACAATGTTATTCCTAGACGAATAACATGTGGTTTAGTTTCTAGTAAAGCATTTAATGGTGATATCAAGCTGTCTCCTTTTAATTTTAAACCTTATGATATACGAGAGATTACCATTTTTGCAAATGGTGTTACTTATCCTGCTGTCTCTTATAAACTAGATTTCACTAATAAATATTGTATGAGACCATACGTAGATTTATATGAAAGTCTAGGTTTGGCAGACAGTGATAAAACTAATGGAATAACATTTTCACAATTTTTGGACGGTTGGACAATCTTTACTATTCCTTTAACATCAACACTTGATGACACAGGAGGATTCGAACTTATAAAAAACGGCTCTACAAACATACGTTTAAATTTTAACAAAGCTGTATCAGATGGAGGTCTTATAATGATAGTATTAGCTGAATTCGATCAACTAATAACTATTGATACAAACCGTAGAATACTTTCTGATAATGTTCCAGCTTGAAAACATAAAGTAATTGATGTAAAAATTTTTAAGTTTAGTTGCCAATTAAAATTTTTTTCTATAGTTATGTCATGACATTTTCTTCAATAAATGAACCCTATTATTTGGAGAACAACACACACTCTGATCAATAAATACACGTTTTCGATTTACGTAAAAATATAAAACGAAGTGATATATTGCTGTCTCTCAGATGTACAAAAAAATGCATAAAATATTCGAAAAAATGTCAACTTGCGATAAATATAAGTCAAAGTTTTAAAATAAATGTTTGATTATGAAATTTGTATCCAATCAAAAAATTTATTTGTTTAATTTTAAAATTTAAGCTACAGTTACTACTTGTGGTCCATTTTGTGGCTCCGTTTGATTCCATCGAATACCTGTAATATCCTTTAATAAAATTTTTTGCAAATTATATATATTTTTTATACGTTTTAAACAGAAAACCATCGTAACATTAAAATATTGAGTTGTTCGGAAAGTTTCTGCAAATTTTTATTTAATTATATTAAAAGTGATCAACAATCACCCAAATATTCTCCGTTACAATATATTACTCGTGCCCATTTAGTAGGTAAACTGTGTATTCCTATTTCATAAAAAATCTTGGGGCTAGAATCAAAATATTCTTGAAGATAACTTTTGACATCTCCATCTTTGTCGAAGTGCTTCTCGTCTAGATTAGCCGCTAGGTCCCGGAACAAATGGTAATCGGAAGGAGCAATATCGGGGCTATATGCCGAGCGGGATAGCATTTCCAACCCAGCTCCTGGAGTTTGCTCTTGGTCAATTTTGCGGTATGAGGTTTGGCGTTGTCGTGTTGGAGGATGATCTTGGTCTTCTCAGGCCTTTTCACACGTACTGCTTCTGCAATCCGATCGAGTTTGCTGACTGTATAAGGCAGCATTGAGCCTCGACTTACTACTTAACAGCTCCCAGTAAATCACTCCTCCATGTCTCACCATACACACAACATCAATTTCTTTCTGTACAAATTAGACCTTGGTTCAGGAATAGCTTTTCTTCGGAACTAACCCACTGCCGTTTGCGGCGAAAATTTGTATGGAAAACCCACTTCTCATCCCCATAATTAGACGTGGCAAAAATGACTTTTGGTGGTATATGCATATACAAACATGAAAATCAAAGTGATATGAGATATTATCGAATATCATAGGTATCTAATATAGTCTTTTTTTCGTCAAAGATTTTTTTCTTCTATAAAATTTTCCGATTGAATCAGGAATTAAAAGAAGAATTGTTTATTAAAACGAAAAAAATTTAAATTCTTTGAAAGAATTGTTTAATCTCTGAATACGAACTACAAACTATATCAGAATTTTTAAATTTCTTTCAAAGAATTTAAATTTTTTTCGTTTCAATAAACAATTCTTCTTTTAATTCCTGATTCAATCGGAAAAATTTTATAGAAGAAAAAAATCTTTGACGAAAAAAAGACTAAAAAACTTTATGTATATCCAAACAAATTTATTAACAAACCCGACGAAGACCAAAACGAAAAAACTATACAGGGTATTGGGTTCTCATCTCATCCAAGATATGCTGGAAAATTTTCTTACCCCGATGAAACCTACGAAACCTTATTGGTACCCCTTTCTGAACAGATGCCAATTGGTGACATAAAATCTCTACCAAGGCTTAGGCCTGGGCTTAGTTCTAGACTTAGGCCTAGGTTTAGGCCTAAGCTCAAGCTTAGGCATAGGCCTAAGCCTTGGTAGAGATTTTATGTCACCAACTGGCAATTTCCCTAATTGTCAGTTGGTGACATAAATCTATGTCACCAACTGGCATCTGCCCCCTTTCTAACATCCCGAATACCCAGTCGTATTGCCGGTTAAGCATGCGTCCTCTATTATACTTAACCTTAAAATACTTAGTCTCATCAATTTCTAACACGACCCCAATTTCTCATTAGTTTGTTCTCGTTGTGCCCATCCTTGAGTTAGCTGGAAAGTTATAAAAGTCAATAACTGCAAATAATAAATTTTTTTAAACTTTTATCTCATTTTTAAGCGAAGACGCTCAGAAATTTTCGACGAAAATTTAGTTGAAATCCTTGAGTCAATGCAAAAACTAGCGCCGAGGCGAATTTTTTATTGAAAAATGCTTGTTTATATGCTGAAAATGCTCAGAAAATAAAGAACTTGTGGTTTAAAAAATGTCCAATCTGGGGTTTTTTGTTGAAAAATAAACAAAGTTTGACAATTTTGGTGAAAAACTTTAGTCAAAGAAAATCCAGCACCGCAGGCGAAAATTTTGGAGCTAGTGCCAAATGCCTACCCACAAATTATTAGTTGTAGGACTTGGTGTGTAGAACACGAATATACCCCATATACCCAATAAGAGTGGGGGTCTCTGTGGAGATATGGCATGAAAAAGATACATTCCTCAACCCCCTAAGGTTAAGGACCCCACATTCATCCTAGTTGATCTCTGGCTATACGAGGCCTAGGCCAAAAGTGTCAAGCTATGGACTATCTTCGGATCAAGACCTCTCAAACATATTTTACAGTTTTTTCGGTTTGCGTCTCTACAATTAGAAAAATTAAAAACAATTTTGGGACCTGAAAAATCTCGATTTTTACGATTTTTTGTTTTGTTTTTAATTCTAAAAATTAAGGAGAGAGGTTTGGACGGGGATTCTTTTTTTGTTCTCAAAGGGAGTGCACCATCTACTAGATATGTAGTTACTTTTGGCCAAACATGTGTTCTCATTGTTTTCGCTGACCATCTTTACATGCAACCCCATCCAAAAATAGCACTATTTTTTAAGGGGAACGTCCAAAACAGGGCCGGGGTAGAAAATATTTTCAAATTTTTTTTGACCCTGATTCAGGGAAGGAATCGGTGTATTGAAGCGAAAATCAAACATTTTCGGATTTTTATGAGAAAATCATCGATTCTTAGGTTTTTCTAGGCGGGGAATCGATTGCGCGCACTCCCGAACCGTGAAAACGCTTCCTTGACCCTGATTCAGGGAAAAAACCAAAAAATCGCACTTTTAAT
>OZJO01027063.1:0-11668 GCA_900406225.1 Acrobeloides nanus | reverse complement strand
TTCAATTTTTTGACCCCCGAAAAATTTTTTCAGAATTTTTCAATGCGCGCAATCGATTTCTCGTGCCCGAAAACCCCCGAGTACCAAAAATCAACCAATTTTGAGAAAAAAAATTTTTTTGACCCGATACGGATGAGATTTTTCTGCCCCCTTTAAAATGGCAAAAAACGGGGTTTTTAACCCCAATTTGTTTTTGAAAAAATGGCCCTCAAAAGTTTCAAAATTGCGGTTTTTTGCACCACCCTGTATATATTACCATACATATGCAAGTTTTTTCACATTTTTTCATATTCTTTATTCAAAATCAAATTGTTTAGAAATACAAAAAAATTGAACTTTTTTCTTCAAAATCGGATTTTTCCTCCATCGGTGAACCCCCCCCCCTTTAAAGGCGATTTATAGTCCTGTTGTGTCGCGACACGACAGTGCATTTTTGTGTCATACGATGCGTGTCGTATCACACGTCATACGACAGCGTTTAAGGTCCCCACAAGCTTGCACATTCTATCGTACTGAACGCAAGCAAAAGTACGACGGCCCCACAAGCTATCGTACGATTGTAAAATTAACGTAAAAGTACGATGAAATCACTGTCGTACGATGCAGTACGATGGCATCGTACGAAATTTGTCGTGCTGTCGTACTTTGCCATCGTACTTTGTCGACAATGCATTTTTTTCGTATAGGAGTCGTACGAGGCGCCGTACGAAGTATCGTACGACAGCGTTTATAGTTCGGTCGTACGACGCGTCGCGACACGACGGAAGTATAAATAACGCTTTACGTTAGAGGCTTATTTTTTAGTTTTAGCTTTACAATGACATTTATCTTAAAGTCTACTTTATTTCTTGGTATATTAGAATATGTTATTCTATTAGAAGGACAAGAAACAATAGATCCGAATTCAAGAATCGATTGTTTTCCTGAACCAGGAATGACCCAAGAAAAATGCACAAACCGAGGTTGCATCTATGATAGCAATATTGATTCGGTATTTTAAAATTTTAAAAAAATTATTTTTTTTAGTTCCATCCCACGGTTCCTATATGCTATTTTCCAGCTAATACTGGCTATATAGTTGAAAGTTCTAGCACTAATTCATTGAATCTTACAAAATCTCCAACAAGTGTTAAAAACCCTTATGGACAAGATTTTGAAGAATTAATATTTTCTTGGGAAGAAATAGGAGCCGGAATCCATGTTACGATTTCACCGAAAGAATTGACTAGGTAATTAAAATGGTTCAAGATAAGAATAAAGAAGCTAGCTTCGCCGGGGATAGAACGTACAAAAATGGGGGTGGTTTTGTCATCCTAGAGAACGCACTTCCTATCCACTGGGCTATCGACCTACTGTCAGTTTGTGATCTTCTAAGCATCCATGTTCCATATCTCTTTCGTCTAGCAGCTCTTTACCTAAGTAATTGTTTAGATATCGGCCACCTATTCCGATTACGAAAAGTCCGACATTAGTTTCTGAAGATAAATTTAACATAGTCACTCAAAACAACTCAATCTTTTCATTTCTTATTCAGCGAAAACGTAATGGTGTAAATATTTGGGATACATCATTAGGAGGCCTTTTATTCGCCGATCAATACCTTCAAATAGCAGCTAAGTTAGCTACAAACAAAATTTATGGCTTCGGTGAAAATGCCCATCAGCAACTTCAAGTAAGTATAATTTTTTTTTAAATTTAAAAATCTAAATAATTTAGCATAATTTAACCAGATATACAACATGGGGCATGAATACGAAAGGTCATTATCCCGACTCGAAAGATTTTAATACTCTCAATTTATATGGTACGTTTAGAAGCCTGTAATAACTTTAACCATTTGGTAACTATTAAAAATTTAGGTGTTCATCCTTTTTATATGGGCTTGGAAGATGATGGTTCGGCTCATGGCGTTTTTATTTTCAATAGTAATGCACAAGTAAGATCTATCTTTAAATTTATAAACTGGAACCGAGGGCCTATGGCACTCAAATTTTATTGCTAAAAAAATTGAAAAAAATACAAAACATTTAAAACAGGTAAATCCAAGTGGGAATCGAACCTAAGCTCTAATGATCAAAAGTCCAACACTTTCCCGACTGCGCTATGCTGTCAATTGTTCGGCGACACTTCAAATTAAATTATTTTTTTTTAAATATACAAAAAATTTTCCCGAGAGGTATTTTCAAACATTTTTGGTCTCATTTTTCTCCTCTCATTGAGCTCTATCGAATGGTATAAGCCGTAACAGAATCAGACTTAAGGTTACGGCGAAGCATAAACGCACGCACACAAACAGACTTAGTACGCTAAATAGTTAAAAATTATAATTTTCAATTTAAGGAAGTAGCACTTGGTCCAGCACCGCATCTTGTTTATAGAACTATAGGAGGTCAACTTGAATTTTTCTTCTTCCCAGGTCCTACACCTGAAGAAGTTGTCCAACAATACCAAGCTGTAATTGGAACTCCATATTTGCCTGCTTATTGGGCTTTAGGATTTCAAGTAATTTTCTTTTTTATTACAATTATTGCGTTTTTTAGATCACTAGGTGGGGCTATGGAAACCTCAGCGTTTTACAAGATACTATAAATCATATAATGTCCTATGAAATTCCATTAGATGTTGTTATATGTGGTATTGAATGCATGAATAATTATCTAGATTTTACTCTTGATCAAAACGTGTAATTAATTAAAAACTTTGAAACAAACTATAATTTAGAATTTCGGAGGTTTTCCTAACTATACAAAATGGCTCCATGCACAAGGAATGCATTTAATGTTAGCTTTTGATCCAGCCATAGAAGTTGATTATTACAGTTTTCAACGCGGGATCGAAGCGGTAGCGAAAATTTGAAAAAAATCAAATAAATCGTTTTTAGAATGCCTCATTTATCGAATGGCCAAATTATAATCTAGTTCCACAAGACATAAATAATAAATATGCGTTGACAAATGGCACAAAAATCATGTTAGGAAACGTTTGGCCGGCAAACAATGTTGCATACCCAGATTTTTTGGACCCAACTAATGTTACAAATCAATGGTGGAGTAATGAATTTTATTTGTTTCATAATAATGTACATATTTATTTTGGCTAATATGGCGTTTTTGTAACTGTTTTGAAATCGAACAAAAATAGGTTTATCGGGTAGCCCACGCTGTGAGCTGCAAAATCCTGCCATTAAAAAAAGTCGCTCGAGTTAGACTGAGGAGATAGGCTCATTTTAAGCCAGATATCCAAAATGGTACCTTGGCTTTCTTTGAGCCTATCTCCAAAACTCGAAGAGCTTTTGAAGCAAGTTATGCTATCGACGGACAGATCTCGGTTAGCTCTACGTTTTCCCCTTTTGGGCCTTCAACAAATTCCACTTTATATTTGAGATGAGTTTACCCCAAGTTTGGGTCATTATTCGACTTCAACTTTGTCTTATTTTTAGACTATCTCTCCAGGGATAAAAGCTTGGACGGCGCCCATGGTATCAAGAGAGAGTCTCGTTGCGGCCTACAATTATGCATCAAAAGTATTGAACGAGATCCTTAAAAAAATTAGGCTTTAGACTTGGACTTTGAGCGGTACCTTAACCTCAAAAATGACATAGGATCAATCCCTGTACGCTAACTTTTGTATGTATATTCGAATTTTGGAGATAGGCTCAAAGAAAGCCAAGATACCATTTTTGATATCTGGCTTAAAATGAGCCTATCTCCTCAGTCTAACTTGAACGACTTTTTTTAATGGCAAGGTTTTGCAGCTCACAGCGTGGGCTACCAGATAAACCTATTTTTGTTCGATTTCAAAACAGTTACAAAAATGCCATATTAGCCTTTATTTTTGGAAGTTATTGATTTTTTAATTTTAGACAATACAATTCGATGGAATCTGGATCGATATGAATGAACCAGATAATTTTAATACAGGCATTTATTATGTTTACGAAAATGGAACAAAAATACCAGATAATGAAAACAACAACTATCTAAAATGTCCTTTTAATGGCTCTGATTCGAATTGGGATAACCCACCATATCCAACAATTAATTCTTACGGGTACAACGGCAGCGATGTAAGTGCTCAGAGTCGGTTGACCTCTCTAGGTTTCTAATTATTATCAAGGGATGCTCATACGCTTTCCCGCTATAAATGATTGCGCCTTGGTAATGACCCTGTGTAATACCGCTGAGATAAATGGCCCGCATTGATTTGCCCATGAACAACTTTTTGTTGCGCTGTCAAGAGCTACAAAGATGACTGGAAACCATTGAATCGTCTTAGCTTCTTTAAGTTTCTAGGTACTGAAAAATCACGCATAGCTTTGACTTTTTCTGGATCCATTCGAAGTCCGGTTCGATTAATCTTGTGGCCTAGGAATTCGATTTCGCCAACCATAAAGTGACACTTCGATGGTTTTAGTTTAAGCCGGCATTTCTGAGACGAGTCAGTGCTTTACGAAGAAATTTCAGATGTTCTTCCCAGGTTTCTGATACAACCAACACGTCATCGAGGTACACATATACAGAATCATACAGCAATCCATCCATAATTCGCTCCATAAATCTTTCGAAAGTGGCTACAGCGTTTGTGAGACCAAATGGCATAACGACAAATTCGAAGAATTCAATTCTCAGAACTTTCGTTGAGATACTCGAACACTTTTGAAAGTTTTTGAAAAGAAAGATAAAAAAAGATTGTTGTGGTTCGAGTATTGCAATGAAAGGCGAGACAGCAATAAATTGAAGAACAAGATGAATGAAACAAGGAAAGATTATGACACTAAGATCCCATTGCCTCTTGCGTCTTGTTTGCATAAAAATCCACCTCTCTGTAATTAGGCGTGGAAAGAATGATTTCCTGTTGTATCGGCTGAGAAGAGCTTGGAGATTGACATACGGCTTCGTTTATTGTCTTCAGTAAGGTCATGTGGTATCCAGGCGCCAAATTGATATTTGTATCCAAGATCATCAAGATGTCTGTCTACGGTACTATGATCGACACCAAGCTGCTCTGCCAATTCGCGAGTAGTGTGCCTATTGTCTTCTTGAAGTAGCTCACTCAATTGTTGATTTTCTAGTTCAGCAGGCCTTCCGGCATGTAGTTGGTTTTCCAAGCTAAAGCCTCCATCTTTAAAGCGGCTGAATCAGCGCCGATACGTGATTTCAGAAGTTGAGCCGTCGCCGTAGAAGGCGTCCATAGGAGCTGTTTGGGCTGCTGTAGTTCCTCTCTTCCATTCATGGAAAATTATGTTACGAATATGATTAGTTAGAAGATTTCCGTTTGAAAAAGAATTTCGAAATAAAATGAATAGAAATAGCAACGAGAAAAGTGTCGAACACGACATATTTGCAGCTTGTGGTCTGCTTTATAGAAATATATAAACAGCCAAAGGTCGCCTGTTTTTCTTAGCGCTAAAAGTTAAATGTAAACAACCGATCAAGGCTTATGCACCAACCTAATAAAATGAATTTTTTCTGCAGGATCCTCCTCTACGTCGGACAATGTTGGAGATCACAACACCCTGCGAAGCATATAAAAGTCGACAAAAAAAGAATAATATTAATATAAACAATTAAAACTTTAGAGTTATTTATGTTCACGCACGATATGCCTTGTGAGTACATCGATACGAGGAAGCGAAAAAATTTACAATACTAAAAATTTGTATGGTTGGTCGATGATTCGCGCAACTTCAGAAGCACTTAAATCTGCTACAGGAAAACGTGGACAGGTTTTATCAAGGTATTATTTTATTTTAAAACTTATATAAGCTTTCAACAGGTCAACTTTTTCATCATCCGGACATTATGGTGCTCATTGGTTAGGTGATAATACAGCAAGATGGGAAGATTTGAGAACTTCTATAATTAGTATACAAGAATTTAATATGTTCGGTATCCCACATATTGGTGCGGATATTTGTGGGTATCATGGGAATACTACGGAAGAATTATGTTTAAGATGGCAACAATTGGGAGCTTTTTATTCTTACTCGAGGTAAATTAAGGAAAGTTACAAAAGGCTTAAAATTTAGAAACCACAATGAGAAAAGTTACATTCCTCAAGATCCCGCAGAATGGCCGAGTGTAGCACATGCAGCCAGAAAGGCTAATTTATTCCGATACAAACATTTACCATATTTATTCAGGTTTTCTTTAATTATTATCCTTATATATAAAGCGCTTGTGTTCGTTCGCGTGTACAGGCGATCTTTTTATTGTGAACTCCAAATCGTTACTAATATATACCACGATGTAGAGGGTGGTGAGAAGAGCAAAATGAGGGGTCGATCATGGGTCCACTCCCTACGGTTAATTTTTTACAGGAGTAAAGATTAAGGGAAAAAACAAAGTACTGTTTTTTTCCTTTTCGTCAACAGAAAAACGCGTTAATTTCGACTACAACATGGTTTTCGGGGCGGTGGGATACTTGTGGACGGGGCATTTGCGGACGGATACTTGCGGACGGACATTTGTGGACGGACTTTTGCGGACATTGCGGGCGAAACGTTTGAAAAATTCAATTTTTTCAAAATTTTTCAAAAAATTGAATTTTTCAAACGTTTCATCCGCAAATGTACGTCCGCAAATGTCCGTCCGCAAGTATCCTACCGCCATTTTCGGCCATGGAAAATTCAATAATGACATGTATAATTTATGCACGACCACGCAGGGATGCCATGTACGTTCACGACGACACCAAGACATAGCTCGGTCTCGATACTGATATTAAAAATTCGAATTATTTAGCTTACATTTCGCAGCATCTCTCAAAAGCGGTACAGTCGTTAGACCGGTATTTTTCGAATTTCCATCCGATAACAACACTCATAGCCTTTCATACCAATTTTTATGGGGCTCGGCTTTTATGATAGCTCCTGTTGTTAATGAGGTTTGGATTTTCAATAAAATAAATGGCTTATTTTCAAATATAGGGTGCTAATTCGGTTGATGCTTATATTCCTAGTGGTGCTATTTGGTATTCTGTTTATGACTATTTTTATGGCTCTAAAGTGTCGATAGGATATCAGAGATTTCCCGCGCCAACTGATTATCTTATTCCAGTTTTTACTCGAGGTAAAATTGAAAACAAATCGAAAAATTTGAAAAGAATTCGAAGAAAATTGAAAAAATCGAAAAATTTAGAAAAAAACGAAAAAAATTCGAAAAAATTGAAAAAGTATGAAAAAAATCGAAAAAATTCGAAAAAATTGAACCGAAAAACGCAAAAAATTTTTGATACGATCCCTTGAGCGCCTAAGGAGCTCAATCTCTCGGTTCTAAAATAAAATAAGATAACAAAATTTCAGGTGGATATGTTATTCCGAGACAAAAACCAAGTACTACAACTACAGCATCGAGACAGAATGAATTTCAACTTTTGATAGCATTAGGTAAATAATTTTTTCTCGAATTTTTAACATGGTTTTAGATCAAAATTCGAATGCAAATGGTGAAATGTTTTGGGACGATGGAGATTCTATTGTTCCAGATGATGACTTCTCAAAACATAACTATTATCACTTCTTATATAAGTTTAGTGTTAATCAACAAACAGCAACTTTGAATATTACGAAAAATCGCGATGCCGTATGTTTTCGTTTGTCTTTGAACTTTTACAACTTTGAAAAATTTTAGTTGAATTTACCTCTACAAACATTAGATAATATTGAAATTTTCGGATATCAATACCAACCCGATTTTAAGTCAGTCAAACTAGATGGAGTCTCTGTAAATGTCAATACGCAGTTGTCAAGTTATAGTGTTTTTACACAACTTTTGAATATGACTGCAATTGGATTGGTTGATTATAACAAAAACGGTCCTACTTGGATATTATCATGGAATAATTTGTCTTAATATTTGAAATTCATTTTAATTTCGTTATTAGAAATAAAAATGTTTTATTTAACGCATCCCCTCTGGGGTCGATTGTTGTACTTGATTAGTCAAGTGATTAGTGACAAGTGAGCAAAAATGAATGAAAAAGTTGACAAATGGGCACTTGATAAGTGACAAGTTTGTCACTTGTCAAAAAAGTGATTATGCTAAAGAGCTTAATCACTTTTTGACAAGTGATAAGTGACAAACTTGTCAGTTTTTAAGTGAACTTGTCACTAATCAAGTATGTCCACTTTTCGAGGTCCTACGCAAAAAATAGCAGAGAAAATAAATTTTTCGCTTAATTTTTACCCTATACATGTGTCAAAAACACATTTTTGATAAATTTATATAAAAACCGATTTTGGTATATAAATGGTTCTCCCCCTTTAACAGCACAAGTAAAGGCACACCTTAACAGCACACCTAAACAAAGTACAAATAGAAACAATAAATTATAATGTTTACGATGGAAGACGCATGCATGCAACGATTAGATAATAGAAGTCATTAATGGATTCAATAGTAAGGATAAAGAACTATTCCCCGATTCTTCTTTGACCGCTATAGTCATTTTGAGTATTTTTGCAAAAAACAATTAACTTGATTTCTTACACGGCGCACAAATTTGTGTCAAAAGTGGGAAACTCAATTAATCCGATTTAAAATGCGTTCTCTAGCCACGAATAACCATTTTCAAACGATTTCATAATGTTTCGCCGATGGCATCACTCTATTTCATTTCAAAAATTTGGCATTTTCAGGCGTTCCAAAAAACTATCATATCTCTAAGACTGTTCATCGTAATACGATCCAGTTTTTTAAAAACATTCTATAGATCGAGATCTACAACACGGAGTACGAATTTTTCGGTGAAACTCGCTTTTTCGATTTAGAAAAAGAATTCGAATTTTTGAATATTTTGCGATCATGCAAAGAGTCTATCTCATCAAAGGATCATCCATTTTCTATGGTGGACCCCTCAAAAAATTCGTCTCATCGTTCTGCACAACTCTCCGATGTCGTTTTTGGTTTTTCGATTCCAAAACTTGCAAAAAGCCCGAAAAAGTGCATTTTTGAGCACTTTCTGAAGGTTTTGGCCAAAAAAGATTACAGTTTTTGCGAGAATCCGGAAAAAGGATTGGATCTTGTTTTTCCTACGATCCAAACGAATCGTTTAAGTGGTCAACCATCGAAAATGAATGATCCTTTGATGAGATAGACTCTTTGCAAGATCGCGAAATATCCAAATAAGTACATTTGATAGAAAAAATTAGTAACCTTAAGTAAAACTGTTAGTGTGGTGTAGTGATAACATGGCACTATTCATGCGGAGGTTCTAGGTTCGAATCCCATATGAAATGGCTGATCAATACGGTATTATGCTTTGGCAGGATCAATTGTTTGCTAGCAGTGTGACACTTGCGGAAGGACTTTTGCGGATGGGGTGGTTGTATTATATAATTACTGTAATTAGACAACTTTTTTATTAGGTTGATGCATAATTATCCGCAATAGCAAAGATTTTTATTCAAAACAATAGCAAAAACAATAGCAAACAGACAAAATTATAGGATGGCGCAAAAAAACTGCACTTTTGCAATTTTTCGAATTTTTTATGGAAGACGACTTTCTGGGGAAGACAATTTTCTGGGTGATAATTCCTTGTGAGTCTGGAAATAGGGATACCCCTTAAAAAATTGAAAAAATCAAAATATCACGGGTCAACATATTTTTCTGATGCGTGCAATCGATTTCACACATAAAAATTACTCTAGAAAGTTGTTTGCCATAAAAAAATTGAAAATTTTTTTTTAAATTGAAAAATCACAAAAGTGCGGTTTTTTTGCGCCACCTTGTAATCTTCGGTGGATAGTCACCATTCGCTTTAATAGCGGCTTCCCAATTATGTAGCAGAAGTTCTATTCATCGACGGAAAAACTCTCGAGTATTTTATGCGACCCATGCTTTTACATCCGCCACAAGATCATCCAAACTTTCAATAAATTGTTGAAATGATTTATGAGTGTATATTTTTGTGTTTTCAAATAAGAGAGAGAAAGAAAAAATTGAAGTACAACATTGAAAAGCCTCGAATTTCTCGAACATATGATCAAATGTTTGAGAATTCTTTGAGACTTTATCAAGTTATACAATTTTCATGATCTCGTTTTAATATTCTCGTAAAAAAGTTTCTCGCTATTTTCTCTAACAATGGAGTCTTGGAAGGAAAAAATCTCTTTAGCACGATCACTTGTGTAGTATAAATGATGAGGTAAAATTTTGGGAGCAGTGTTTTTCTCAAAATTACTTTCCAACTATGTTTAAAAACTCAATGGTTGTTTAGACCGTGGAAAAGAAGAGTTCGAATCGCATATTTATAAGAAACAATCTAATAAGCAAAATAAACTTGGATCTTGTTGAAATGCTCTTGAAGTCTTTTCTTCCAAGACTCCATTGTTAGAGAAAATAGCGAGAGATTTTTTTGCAAGAATATTAAAACGATATCATGGAAATGGACAACAAGAATATAAAAAACATGTTTATCATGAATTCGATAAGTTATTCAAATCTGTTTTTTTCGCATTTCAGATATCCAAAAATAGACTTAAAAATAATATAGATATTGTAAATATTTGGAGTGCGTAGGTATTATGGATAGTTGTTATGGATTGTTAATCAACTGTTTATATCCAATGATGATGATCTTTAGCTTTTCTTACAGAGCGTAAAAAATATTCTAAGAGCTTGAAATTTTTATTTTCTAAGAATTTTCATGATTTTTTACAATTTGGCATCGTTGATTTTTTACATTTGACACGTTGCTTCAAAAGCGAACAAATTCCTGGGACTAGAATTCTCATTTAAACATGACTACATGTTTAAATTGGTCAACTTGATAGAAAATCCATTGCTACTACTTCAAAGTGAACCGAATTAGCATATACTCTGTAAAGTTGTCGTGCAATTCTTGAAAATCCTTTAAACTGTTTATTTATTTGTCAAAGTTAAATCTAAATCTCTAGCAACTGAAAACATAAATAAATCGCAAATAAGATTTTTGCAAATAAATTCTTTCTATAAAAGGCAAGGTGAAAAAGAAATTCCATCATTCGAGTTTAATTTCACTTCATACTTTTCCTATCAACTCAACAATCAACTATGAAAACTGTTATGGCATGTGTAGTCATTGCAATTCTTGTTGAAAATGCTATGGCTGCTGGTCTTGTTGTAAGTTGTAAGGAAGTCTAGAGAACAAGTTGCGTGCCGAGAAAGAATCTCGTGACACATTTAGAGCAGGCAATAGGGGTAACAACCCTTGGATTTCCCGTAAGAAAATACCCATATTAGATCTGTTTTCTAAATTGTTTGAGCTTTTCAAACAAACTAAAACCCCAATTGGCCAGTGGGGGCAAATAATCTAGTAAAGTACTCAAGCGACGGAATTTCAAAAATAACGAATTTTCGCTTTTATTTAAGCAATGCAATGACAACACGGGTGCTTGCAACGGTGGACCAACAAATCTTCGATGTCAATGCCAATGTTGTCTTGTCGGAGTTAATCTCGTAAATGCGCTTGAAATTGGAGTTCTCTGCAATGATATTAACAGATATTGTTGCACAAAACCAAACGGTGAGCTTTTTTAGACTTCTTTAATCGAACATTTTTAGATCTCATCAATTTTTACCAACCTTGCCCTCAATAAAAGATCAATAAAACTTGCACATGTCTGTCGCTTGGCATATTTCTTCTTAACTTTTCTATTCCAATTTAATTGTAAAACTTGATAAAG
>OZJO01027047.1:0-19444 GCA_900406225.1 Acrobeloides nanus | reverse complement strand
GTGTTACTTGTTGGCCAAGATGTCTCCAAAACATTTTTTCTCATGTCTTTCAAAATCACATATTTTGTCAATTGATCCTTTCCGGTCTTTAGCTATTCTCTTGTCTTTTCTCATCTATCTTACACTTTATTTTCTCTTGCTACCCGATCGGCTTGACAATGTTATTCGTTGTTATTCGTCCTCTCCGCTCTTTTCTAGTGGTTCGACTTCTTCCCGTTCTAGCCCAAAGGACATCGAGCCGCGCTTTCAGGTTCGCAAACAATGTTGCTCATCATCGAGCAGTACACTGACTTAATGCGGTAGAACACGAAAAGAGAAGGGGGGTATCGCATCTCGAGCCGGCCACCAACCAATCTTAATTCTTTAGCTAAACAACATTCTAATTCGATATCAAAAGTGAATTAAATGTTGTGAGTGTATGTGCGCGAGAGAGGATGATCAAGATTGAGGAGTTCAATCTTGACGTACAAGAATAACAATTTAAATATGTGGTCGGCAAAAACAATGTCGTCGAAATGAGGAAAGCCGATTAGGAAATTCTTAAAAGCAAGTTAAGCTCATTAAAATAAGAGGAAATGAGGGGCTAAAATAAAAATAAAAATCAAATTTTAAATTTTTTTTAATTTTTAAAAAAACTAGCGCGCTAGGCACGCCTAAACCTATATGGGGCACGCTTCGCGAACCATTTACAGTAATGTTTCATATGGACTGCCCGGGCTATATTTCGCGTATTTTGACTCTAGGTTTTTTATACCCTTTCGGTAGATGGGGTCAAAATTGAAAAATTCTTTCGGATTAGTGTTCCCAATATTCGAGTACAAAAAATTAGCCTATTTGGAGACATTTTTGAAATTCTCATACTTTTCAATTTTTAGGGGGTAACCCAAAGATGTAGCTGGAGGTATTTCCTCAAAAAGGGCTGATTTTTTCCAAAAAGCATAAAATCGATCGATTCCCTTGTAGAAAGTGATTTCCAAATAAAAAATTTTGAAAATGAGCATTTTCACTTCAAAAACCCCATTTTTCCCTGAATCAGGGCCAGGAAAGCATGTTAACACAATCGATTCCTTTCATAAAAATACCCCAGAACATCTAGAATAGAGGGGTCATTTTTTGAAAGAAAAAATCGTCCCAAAATTAATTTTAAAAATGTCCAAAATTAACCATTTGTCAACAAAATGTTTCCTGGACCCTGATTGAGGGTCATCATCCTTGAGACATTGATTTTTTAGACACTTATGGCTCTGAATCAAAGTCCAAGAAGCGTGTTCGCGCTCCGGGGATGTGAGCAATCCCTGCACAAAAATATACCTATAGGGTCATTTTTGAGAAATAAAATTTTTCAATTTGAGACCACGTTAATTGCGGCATCTAAACCGAACTAGCTCCTCAAAAGGGCATCTTTTTATACTAAACTGATCTTTTTTTAAAATCTAATTTTGAATCAATTTTTTCTTCAAAATTTATGAATTTTTCCAAGAAATCTTTTTTCTCTCTTGCTTTGTCGGAAAAAAGTTTTCATGTCAATTTTCACACAATTCACTTCCGTTGATGTTCATTTTCATGCAGACTTTTTAGGGTAGTAATAATAAAATCACCTTGAAACACATTTTTATGGCTTTTCACGAACAAAAATTTATGATGCCGTTTTTTATGACAATATTTACGGTAGGTCAAGAGAACATAAAAAACTTCTGTTCTCGGGTGTGAAAATCATATGAAAATTTAATGAGGAGAAAGGGACATGATGGACCAAATATTTAAAAAGTGGCTCAAGAGAAAACTTATTGTGCAGTGATAAAACTTTTTAATAACGGCTGTTGGTTCGGTTTATTATGAAAGCCTGATTTTCAGATAGAATGTTGTGTATTGACACGAAAATTTGAAAATTGTCAATTTTAATCCAAAATTTATGTTCATGAGTATCATTTAGAGGTAGTCGACTATGCTGAACTCGATATCGAGGTTTGTTCAAAAACGAATTTTTTCACAGAAAAGTCAAATTCGAAAAATAACCTCTCCATTGTGTTCAACATAGTCGNATGAGTATCATTTAGAGGTAGTCGACTATGCTGAACTCGATATCGAGGTTTGTTCAAAAACGAATTTTTTCACAGAAAAGTCAAATTCGAAAAATAACCTCTCCATTGTGTTCAACATAGTCGAGTCAAAGTATAAAATTTTTTATGATTAAATTTTTTTAATTTCCACCTACCGACTGATAAACGTTGCTCCCCGACCATGTTTTGAGTATGGATCGGAGTGATTAGTGAAGGAGCAGCAGTTTTTCCGATGGCATTTGGAGCACCATAAGCTAGCCATTCGATTGGAGTCGTCGATGGGTCGGGAGTATTGGAAGAAGAGGTCATATACGAATTCATCATGCTTCGTTGATTGATAAAATTTGAATACTCGCTCGAATTTTTTGTTTAGTATGCAAATGTGCTTGTGAAGGTGGGTGAAAAGAAGAGAAAACGTTCGTTCAGTCAGTGGTCGCGTTGCTCAGAGGCTAAAATTTAGAAGCTTAAAAAAAATTAAAAATGCAGATTTTCTACGCATACTTGTTCTGCCCTAGTTCTTGGTCAAACTATAAATAGGGAAGTCAGATAATCGGTATAGGGGAAAAGAGGGGTAGGGAAGTTTGAAGGAGATAACCTTTACAGTCAAATCTCCGAAAAATTTTTTTTCACAAATTAAAAAAAAGACTCTAGGGGTAATTTTATGCGAGAAATCAATTGCGCGCATTCCCGAAGCTTGAAAATGCTTTCCTGACCATGATTTAGGGAAAATATTGGTTTTTAACAATAAGGAAACACTTAAAAAGGTTCTTGAAGGCGGAGCTAGATGGGAATCGCATAGTGTGAGAATCCACTTAGAAAAGTGTTAAAAAATCAATATTTTCTCTGAATCATGATCAGAAAAGCATCTTCAAGCTTCGGGATGCGCGCAATCGATTTCTCACATACAAATTACCTTTAGAGAGATTTTTTAAAAATTTGCTAAAAAAATTTTTTCGGCTGTAAAGGTTACCTCCCCCCTTTAACAAAAAATCGATTTTTGAATAGTCAATCCAAAATCGAAAATGGAGTTCATCATCGTGTTTATCATAGTCAAAAACCTCTAAACAACACCCATAACCCTATGATAAAACTCAAATTTAGCAAAACCCTGATTTTCAGGCAAATTTTGTGTATTGGTACGAAAATTTGTTATCTGCCAATTTTATCCAAAATCTATGTTCATGGTTGTCATTTAGAGGTTTTCGACTATGCTGAACATGATGGTGAAATTGTTTTTTAAATTTCATTTTTGTGTGAAAAATGTCATTTTTAAACAAAAAATGGATTTTTTACAGAATAGTTAAAATTGAAAATGAATCGAAAATACACCCTAATCCTATTAACTATAGACACCCTAAAAATCCAAAAATACCACACCCACTCGTACAAAATTTCATAAAAATTTACAGTAAGTGCCTTGAGCGGTGGACGGTCCACTGGAGTGCGTTTCGGTGGCGTTCGGTCGGAAGGAATTGAGGAGTTCGAGCCGAGACGAGGCGAGAGAGGAGTTCGCTCGAGAGTGTGTCGATTAAAGAATCAAAAGGAAATATTCAAAAATCGAGAAAGGATGGGAAATTCTTCGCTTTGCGGTGGGATCTGACAAAAGGCAAGAGGAGGTGCTTCTTTCCAGTGATATTTCGCTGTTCTATGATAGAAAAGTTTCTGGGTAGCTCTCCAATGTTTCGCACGCTCATTTCCGCACGTTTGTAAAAACTGGAATTTTGGGCGGGATTTTAGAAAAGTTTGTGGGAATTTCTTAATTTTTTTAATACCATTTTTGTTAAATTTTGTATTTTAAAGGACCTATTGCAAGGACATTTTAAAAGGCCATCTTTTTTTCTCTTGCCATATTTTGTTGATCTTCTGAAAAAAAATGTTGAAAAAATGTCCATCTTTTCAAAATAAGTTGTTTTTAACCAAAAATTGGCTAGTTTTTCCAAAAAAGCGACTTATTATCTTATCCTAATCTTTCAAAATGAAACTTTTTTTATCCAAAAATGCAATTTTAATTTTTTTTGTACCAAAATGCAATTTTTGGTAAAAAAGTAATATTTTAGAAATTTTTCGAACAAAATTTAACTTTTTTGTTACAAAAAACGAACTATAGCAGCCCCTTCCCCGTACCCAGTGACATAGCCAGAGCCCTTGAAATGAGGGGTGGCAGGCCAAAATGAACCCAGCTATCAAAAATTTTTTTGTGGCCTGAAAAAACCAAAAATTTATTAATTATCCAACAACGATTTCATGCTTCAGTCATTTTTGTACGTCAATCGGGCCGCATAACCATTGGCAATCATTCAAAAAACCCGACATTAGCAGAAATTAAAAAAAAATCTTTTAACTTCAAATATCTAGATCTCGGCTTCTCATCGACAAGTCAGCGCCTTTCATTATTTTTTAAACAGTGAAAAAAGAAAAAATCGTACGTGTATACCTTCCCCCATCGAAAACCTCCTTAATTTGGCGTTGTGACGGATGAGGACGAGCATTTGGGGACGTGACACTTGACAAATATGAACGTGTACGTGTATTACACGTACACATACACGAAATAAACGTGTACTACACGTACATGTTCATACAAAGTTGAACATGTACGTTTAGTAAAATACATGTTCTTACACGATAAGAACGTGTCGTGTAATACACGTTCATCATCACTGCTTCGGATTTTGAATTTTAGGTCCAGATTTTTTTATAGTTGGAGCTGAAACGGATTACATACTGCCTCCTTTGCTCTTGAGGATTTGGCTGTTTCAATGAAATTATACCATATTTTTGAAATTTACAAAACTCTTTAAAAAAATACCTATTCACAAAATCGTTTTATAAAAAATATTCATTAAATTTATCAAATAAAAAAGTATCCAGTGACTAGAAAATTGAAATTGATTTCGTACAAAAACATGCCGATAACGAAGTTTAGGATTAAAAGTATGATTCCAAAACTATTCGAATTGAGCACAATCCGATTAATGAATTTGCATAAGTGTCTTGAAAAATTCATAAACAAAGTGTTTAAAAAAACAATTTGACCAAAAAGGAAGTTTTTTGGAAAAAATAAATAGTCCGTTTCACCCGAGTAAACTAAAAAGTTTGGTCAAACAGTTCGTGTGTTGCAGTGTGCTAACCGTCCGATCTGACAAGTTGGGAGCGCAGGTTCGATCCCTCTTGGAGTCGAAATTCGAAAAAACTCGAAAGTGTTGCAGTTCTTAAGTTGATGGTTCGGGTTCAAAATCCCTACAAAATTTTGAATTTTTTTTATAAATTTTTTTGCATATGAATATTTTGTCTTATAAAACATTTTTCGACCATTTTTTACCCTATGGTAAAACTCAAATTTGAATAAACCCTGATTCAGGCAGGATTTTGTTTATTGTCACGAAAATTTGATACCTTCAATTTTAACCAAAAACCTTTGTTCATGGATGTCGTTTTGAGGTTTTCAACTATGCTGAACAAGATGGTGAGGTTATTTTTGAATTTGATGTTTCTGTGCAAAAATCCATTTTTCCATCAAAAATGAAATTTTGTACACAAAAATCAAATTCAAAAAATAACACTACCATCGAGTTCAGCTTAGCCAAAAACCTCTAAACGGCACCCATGAACATATGTTTTTGATAAATATTGTTGGTTTTCAAATTTTCGTGTCAACGCACAAATTTGAACCTGATAATCAGGGGTTTGTTACATTTATTTTTTACTATAGGGTTGTGGGTGCCGTTTAAAGGTCGACTATCTGAGCAGGATGATGAGATCCATTTTCTATAAACTGGGACCGAGTACACCCATCTTGGTGTCATTCGTCTTCTCTCACAGAGCCCTGTCGATTGGTATAGGCCGTGGTGAAATTGGACTTAAGTTGACGAAGACAGCCCAAACAGACAGACATGCATAGCGCGTTTAATGTGTAAGGATTTTGGCCCCACTGTGGAAAAAATTTGATTATTACTGTTAAAGTTTACACGTATTTAATTTTACACAAAACTCATCGATTCATCATATTTTCGCATTTATGGGAAATAATTTTTGACTTTTCTTGTTACAAGTGGAGAACATAAACTTTTGTTGTTAGAAAGAAGAAAAAGAAGAAGAACTGGTTCTAGTCAATAAATCAACAAGCCTAAACGACAAAAATCGAAAATTGGACAAGTGACCACTTAATTCAACCTCGGCCAAAAACCTAAATCAAACTTTGTAATTGCATGAAAATGGAATTGAAAATTTGAAGGAAAAATGACCTCAACAACTCTTATAACCAGAGATGGCTACTGGTGGTGCACCGCGCGGGCTAAACCGCAAACCGCGCCTGATTTTGGCCAAAAAACCGCACAGCATATCACGTTTAAAGGACCAATCCACTCGGAAAACACTATGAAAAAATATGAAAAAACATGTATTCGAAAAGTTCATGACAAATGGGGCATTTTTGTTTTTCCGATAACCTCTGAATCATTCTCGTTGTCGAGATAACCGCATTTGAAGTTGGCTATTTTTGAAATCTGTGTATTACAACGAAAACATAAACGCAGTGAAAATTCGTCCCTGAATCGATAAAAGTTGTGCATTGACAAGAAAATTTTTTTGGCAAGTTTCGTAAGCCAATGAAAACGAATAGACTTTTAAATTTTCTTGTCAATTTATACAACTTTTATTGATCGCTAAGACGAATAAAATGACACCAAAATGATCAAATTTGAAAATTGTTTTGGGTTATTGAAACGAAAATCCTGATTCATGTTTTCACTTCAATAATCCACAACAATTTTTAAATTTGGTAACTTTGGTGTCATTTTATTCGTCTTAGCGAGCTATAAAAAATGCCGTTTTTCTTAAAAAATAGAAAAGCAAAAAAGTAAAAAAATAATTGGAATCAAGTGGAATTCGAACCCTCCATTAGAAACTGCAAATCTAGAGTCCAACTATTCGGCCACCATGTTTTATTTGGTCGCCACTCTTTATGCAAAATGGTTCGCTGTGACCTTGATTCAAGCAATTTTTGCTTCAATACATTCTGATTCATGGTCAGGGAAACTATTTTGTAACTTTTTGTATAAAAATACACTTTTGCACTTTCCATAAGGAATTTGAATCTCTCAAAATCTAGCTCTCTTTGACCTTAAAAGAGCGCAAATCACTGCGATCTTGTTGAACAGCCCGTAAATGAACAACATGTGAGGTTAAAGAGGAAGAAACTCTTAACAGCTGGCCAATCGAAAAGCCGGTTGTAATAATAGATCTTAGCCACAAGATGAAGAAGTGTGTGCAACTAGGGTCATTTTCCAATCAAATTTGCAAAAAATGGGATTTCAGTGATTTTGTAAATTTTATATCGTTTTGGCACAAAATAGATCATTTTTACAAATCAGCCAATTTGGCAAAAACAAATATATTGACGCGAAAATCAAAAAAATTTCTATCTACGGCCTGAAAGCATCCATCAGGGGCAATTTTATGCGGGGAATCGATTGTGCACATTTTCTAAGCATGAAAAAATTATCTTGACCCTGATTCAGGAGATGGAGTTGGTGTATTGACGCGAAAATCGAAAAATTTTCTTTTTTCGCTCGTATACCAACTCAATTCCCTGAAACAGGGTCAAGATAATTTTTCCATGCTTAGAAAATGTGCTCAATCGTTTCCCTGCATAAAATTATCCCCAGATGGATGCTTTCCGGGCGAAAATAAAAATTTTTTCGATTTTCGTGTCAATACACCAACTCCATTTCCTGAATCAGCGTCAAGATAATTTTTTCATGCTTCGGGAATGTGCAATCGATTCCTCGCGTAAAATATAGGCTATTTTTAGTAAAAAAAATTTTCAGGCTCAAAAATAAAAAAATGCACTTTTTTTAACTCACCCAGCATAAGTTTTTTTAAGATGATGAACTTTGCTCAAATTTTTTATCCATGGACTTTTTTTACAAACAGATGTTTTTAGTACCAAAAATCAAAAATAAAGGTGGAACTCTTTAATAAAACCGGTTCTATAAATCAAAATTGTGCTAAGAAAAAATTTTAATTTTCCTTTTTAATCCTCAATTCTATAATACATGTCATCGACAAAAGAGCGAAGTTACTTTTAAAGGGACGATGCACGCTCTAACAATTTTGAAAAACAGATTTTCGTACCAATAATTAGATCTAATTGCAATTCAGGCAATTTTATTGAATTTTAAAAAATCGTATGTTGCAAGCATTCTATGTAAAAAGTTGAAAAGCGTTGAAAAAAGCTACCAAAATGTTTGTTTGTATAAAAAAATTTATTTTTTCAACAAACCTTTCAAGCGTTTTAAAAAATTTGGAATAAAAAACTTTTGAAAAACAATCACAAATTCAATAAAATTGCCTGAATTGCAATTAGATCTAATCATTGGCACGAAAATCTGTTCTTCAAAATTGTTAGAGCGTGCACCGTCCCTTTAAAAAAAAGTAGAAATTAAAAAAGGAAATCTGAAACAATCTGAGAATCATTTATACAACATGAGTAATTTTTTCGGGGTATTTCTTAAGAATTTTTCACACAAAGTGATGTTCTACAAAGTTGGCCTTGAGATCACGTTGATCAATTTTGTAAAAAACAATTTTGTGAAAAAAATTTCTGCGTGAAGAAAATCCTTATGAAAATTAACGAGGGACAACTTTTTTTACACTCACTATGTAAAGTTTAAAATTAAAATTTGTAGTTTCTGAACAACTGGATTGTTAACGATTACGGATTAACAAGTTATGGTTGTTTAAATTTTAAAATTTATATAACATTATTATAAATATATTTGTGATACAATACAAAACCACAGAACTTATAGGGGCCGCAAAAAAAGAAATTATGCAAAAACGTTTATTGTGTTTTCTCTGGAGCTTCCGTAAAGTCTCTAGCTGTAAAATCTGTAAATTAGGCATTTTTGGAGGGGTTCCCAAAACGTTTCATTCTGACGGCCTTAATTATTTATATAAACAATAAATCTATCTCCTAACAAAAAATACTTTAAAAATATTTAAAAACTAGCTCGAATCCGCGCCTATCGGCGCGGATTCGGGCCTCACATTTCTACATTTCAGCACACAAGCAAACAGTAACCTCAAAATACAATCCTCGTCCTCTCTCCCCCACCTCATTCCCCCCCCTTTATCTATCCTTAACTCTTGTCCTGTCTCAATTCCCCACCTCTCCTTCTCTCCCTTACCGCCCCGACAAACAAACAGACAACATCACCAAAATACTATAAGAGATTAGAAAAGAAATAAAACTTGTAAATTATTTCCTCAAACCCAATTTATTCCATGTATCCAAATTTGAACCAGCAGCAGTTGTATCGATTTTTTCGTTAAGATCTCTTGTTTGAGCTGATTTTTGACCACTCTAAAAATATAAAAACGAAAAAATTAGTAAAAAAAACTTATAACCTCTTGGCGCTTAACTTGTTGGCCTACATCGCTTTGAATTTTTTGGTCATAAATCTTTTCGTTATACTCTTCCATTTTGTAAAAATGAAATATTAAAAAATAGAGAAATCTAAATAGTGCAAATTTAGTCAGACATAAATCGGAATGAAAATGCAAAAAAGAAAAGAGTCGATAAATAAACACATTCACATGAGTCGGTTTGTTTTGCATCTTCTTGCCTAAACGAGGAAAACAGAAAACAACGTTTCGAAATAAACAAGCTGTTTGGATAAATAATTAAAATATACCTGAAAAGAAGTAACCGATCAAATTGTCCAAAACTATGTTTTTGCTCAAATTTAGGAAAATTTTGGAAAAATATATGGAACCAAGGAATGTTTTCAAAAATGGATCCCCAGAAATCAGGGATGGCAAGGAATGGAAAGAGTGGAAAAGCAATGGAATTAGAAACTTCATGATGCGTTGAGTAATATTTAAAAAAGATTTCGGGTTGTTAAGTTTTTTAAAATAGAGAAAAAGTATATACAACATTTGTAACATTCCATTGCAATGGAATTGATTCCATTGCGATGGAATTGGATTCAATTATTCTGAAAACGATTAAAAACATTTAATTACAGTTTTTGACGTCATTTTTAAAAAGTCTCTGATAAATTTTGTCAAAATTCTATTCCATTGCAATGGAATCGATTCCATTGCAATGGAATTGATTCCATTGCAATGGAATTGATTCCATTACAATGGAATCCATTAAAATTGGATTCAATTATTCTCGAAAACGATTGAAAACAATTAATTACAATTTTTTGACGTCATTTTTAAAAAGTAGAAAAAATCTCTGATAAATTTTGTAAAAATTCTATTCCATTGCAATGGAATGATACCAAATGCATTCTCTCGATTTGAATAACCGACTGGTGAAAGCGAAATTTTGAAATTTTTATTCTGAAGCATTTTCCATTCCTTGCCATCCCTGCCAGAAATCAGGGTCACGAGTCAGGAAATTTTTTTGTACTAAAATGGATTGGATCATTGTACAGGTTGAGTAAAAAAGTGCATTTTTGTGAATTTTGGGGCCTAAAAATTTTTTTACTAAAAATGACCCATGTAGGGCTAATTTGATGCGGGGAATCAATTGAGCACATTTTCTAAGCATGACAAAATTATCTTGTCCCTGTTTCAGGAGATGGTGTTGGCTTACGGGCGAAAAAAGAAAATTTTCGATTCTCGCGTCAATACGCCAAGTCCATTACCTGAATCAAAGTCAAGATAATTTTTTCATACTTAGAAAATGTGCGCAATCGATTCCCCTACATAAAATTACCCCCAGATGGATGCTTTCCGGGCGAAAATAGAAATTTTTTCGATTTTCGAGTCAATACACCGAATCCATTCTATGAATCAGGGTCAAGGAAGCGTTTTCATGCTTCGGGAATGCACGCAATCGATTTTCCGCATAAAATTACCCCTATCACGGCGGGGAAAATGGAAAATTTTTCAAAATGTCGAAAAAACCCTGAGTACAAAAAATTAGCTGATTTGGGTACCTTTTAAGAAAAGGCAAAAATTTATGGTCGCCGGCGGGGATTAAACCAGCGCCATACATATCAAAATCATCATATATGAAAAAAATAAACAGGAAAATGATCTACAACCAAAAATAGGCATATGCAAAAAATTTCATGAAAATCGAAAAAACTTTAATTTCGGGCCGGGAATCGAACCAGCGACCTTTGGGGCATTGCGGTATAAGGTCCTAGCGCCTTACCAGGGGGACCAATTTTGGCCTAGTATTTTGAAAAATTTCCCATTTTCCCCGCCTTGCTATATGGGTTATTTTTAGTAAAAATTTTTCCGACCCCAAGAAATTTTTTCGGGCCCCAAAAATCATTTTTTTAATCACCCTGTACAAACTACAGAATTACTAAAAAAGGATTTCAAAAATGTATAAAAAAGATAGAATATTAAAACGAAAACATTAATTTTATAACTTCCATTAGTAAGAATTCTTCTTGTATGCTTTTGTATTCTTTTTAGCTTGTATAGACTTTCATTAGTTTTATTCGTCATTTTTTATAGACCTGATTTGCTGATAAATTTTTATTTGGCATTTTCTACAGGGTGTGACAAAAACGGATTTTTGCGACTTTTTCAAAACTTTTCAAGTTGTTTAATTTTCGTCAAAATAAACCTATAGGGGGTTTTCTATGTGAGAAATCTATTGCGCACATTGTCGGACCTCGAAAACGCTTTCCTGACTTTGGATTAGACTATTTTCGCTTCAATACACACTGCTTCCCTGAATCAGGGTCAACAAAGCATTTTCAAGGTTCCGAACTGCACGTAACCGATTTCTCGCATAGGAAAAATGGATATTTTGGAGAAAATTAAAAACTTGAAAATTCGCAAAATCCTGTTTTTTGCCACACCCTATAGAAATTATAGAAAAGAAATCTTAAAAAATTTTACACATTTTATAATTGTAAAAAGCTGATTATTTTAGAAAATTTTGAAAGTTGAAATTTTTTGTGGAAAAAACATGGATGCTTTCTGGTCTCACAATATTACTGCCAGATTAGGAATTAGGTAAAAAATATTTTAAAATTACACAATGACTATTTTTTTGTTAATTTTTAAAATTCAATTTTTTTCAAAAATTAAAAAAAAATTTTTGAATTTTTGAAAAAATTTTTTAATGTAATTATTTATTTTTAGCACTATAGATGTAGAAATTCGCTTCGAAACTTTGATGGGAAATGAATATTCCAATGAGGTATTTAATCTTAAATTTTGTGCCCTTTTTTAAATTTTTCTTTATTATTTTTAGCAAAATTATCGGATCTGGCTATCATATTGTCACAACCCAACATTTTTATATTCTATTATTCTTTCGGGAAAGACGCATGAAATTGTTCAAACGTTTGGAAGCAATTTTCCAAACCTTCTGCATAGATTGGTTGAAAATTGTTTGGTGGAACCTAAAATGTATGAGCTTAATTTTTTGCCTTCCTGCCTGCATTTCTGCCTCCTAGTGGTAAGACAGACAGACTAGATAATCAGTCAAAGACAGGAATAAGTCGATAGCCTAAGCCTAGACTAAGACAAAATGACTAGCCTAAGGCCTGTGAACAAAGCCTACGCCTAAACCTAAGCTTAAGCCTAAGCTTAAGCCTAAACTTAAGCCTAAACCTAAAATAAACCTAAGCCTAAACCTAAGCCTAAACCAAAACTTAAGCCAAATCTTAAGCCTTGCCTACTGCCTGATAAACTCACCACTTTTCTATAATCAATTTTCAATATATAACAAAAATATAGTGGCCAAATCGATCTAGTAAATGAAGACCCTGATCAACTCTCTATGGTTATTAGAGAAACCCAAGCTTGTAGCGGATCTTCAACTGGAATGAGTTGGTTTGGATGTCGCCTAAATATTGCCAGTGAAGCACAAATACGAGCTTATTTATTGAGTATGATCACTAATTTGAAAGTAAATATCATTTTGAAAATAATATANTAAATATTGCTAGTGAAGCACAAATACGAGCTTATTTATTGAGTATGATCACTAATTTGAAAGTAAATATCATTTTGAAAATAATATAATCGAAAAAATAAAATTTATTAGAAAGAACGTGACGAAGAAAAATGGAAGAGGATGCAAAAAGAATTGGCCATAGAGCAGGTAAATAGATCAAAATGTAGAGTACCTAGGGTGGTTTGAGTTTTGATCCCATATCTCTTCCTGAAAATCCTCCCCCCCCCAGCTAACAAAAAATAAATTTAATTTTAGGGGTATTTCAAAAAGGGTGATTTTGGGAGGAGGGGTCCTTCCTTTCAAATATTGATAATTTCTCTTCCTTCAAAAGTTTCTCTTCCCTGGAAAATCCTTTCTTGAAAAAATTGATTTTTTAGCTCACTCAAATAAGATCCATGCAAGAAGAGCAGATAAAAAACTTCCAACGAGTTTTTGATCAAATCATTCCTGACAGCCAAAGTAGTATTAGTACAGCGATTGAGACAAACTCAAGCCCTCCACAGCTTCAAAATGAGCCGATTTTGGTCAATATAGTAACAAAAGTCGAAAAAAGTCCAACCTTATCGCGTAAGTCAAGATAGTTAATGAATTTTGTTTATATTCCGCTTTTATAGGACCGGTTCACTTTTGAGGAGTGATGCCATGTGATAGAGCACAAAATTTGGAGCATTTTTTCTTTTTACGACACTACTTGAAAACCTAAAGGTTAAAAGTTATGAGCAAAACAAAAAAAATTTCAACGAGTTTGAACATTGAAACGAAGAGCCTGCATCTGAAATTATTTTTTGAATTTGCTTAAAATATAAAAAATTATTAGGTTTATTTAAAAAAGAAATCACATGGCATCATCAACCTCCACGACATTTTTTAATAAATCAACAAAAACGACACCAAAATTATTCAATTTGAAAATTGTTTTAGGTTATTGAAACGAAAATTCTGATTCATGTTTTCCTTTCAATAACCCAAAACAATTTTCAAATTGGATAATTTTGGTGTCATTTTGTTCATCTTATCAAGCTATAAAAAATGACGATTTTCTTTTTCAAATAATCCTAATAATTTTTTATATTTTAAACAAATTCAAAAATAAATTTCAGGTACGGGATATTCGTTTCAATGTTCAAATTCGTTTGAAAATTTTTTTGTTTCGCTCATAACTTTTAACCGTTACGTTTTCAAGTAGTGCCGTAAAAGAAAAAAATGCTCCAACTTTTGTGCTCTATCACATGGCATCAACCTCCAAAAGTGGACTGGTCCTTTAAAACGAGTTTTTTTAGCTGTTCCTACATCTTTATCGACAATGTCAGAGAAAATTTTATCTATGACGGAAGCTCAAGCTCAACAATTTGAAAATCAACCACAATCCTCCAAACAAACCATAGCCAGACCAAGATCCACTACAAATTTCGCCGAGAAAAATGAAGACCTTCTTCTCGGCATCGCTAGTTACTTATTCTGCGCTTTATGTCCACCACAAGAACAAGTGACCCTACCGAATAGTGATGAAATGCGAAGACATTTTATTGATGCCCATGTGGATGATCGTAAGTTTAGGTTCACGTGTGTATCCCTCACAAAGTTTACTCTCTCCTCCAATAGTAGCGGCGCTATGGGATGAGCGGTTCCGCAGAGTTCTTGGACTACTCTCCCAAAAATCAGAGAAATGAATAAATTTACCTAATGGTCTCCTTATGTTTTTGACCAAAATTTGATTTTCTACCGANTCCCTCACAAAGTTTACTCTCTCCTCCAATAGTAGCGGCGCTATGGGATGAGCGGTTCCGCAGAGTTCTTGGACTACTCTCCCAAAAATCAGAGAAATGAATAAATTTACCTAATGGTCTCCTTATGTTTTTGACCAAAATTTGATTTTCTACCGAATTTTTGTATTTTTTCAAAAAATGTTCATTTTTCAATTTTTCACAAAAATTACCATTTTTCATCAGAAATCATCAAAACTCCTACAAAGGGTATACCCTTTGTTGTAGGAGTAACTTCTAGTAGTCTAAATTAAAAAATTCTCCAGATTTGAGTTGCCTATAGATTGTCATGTTTTAGCTTTAATACATTATTTTAAAATTTTTTAGAAAAACTCCAGTGCCGGGCATGTCCAGATACTGATGTAAATGGAACCGATATATTATCGCATATGAAAATTCACATGAATAAAATTTATGCTTGCAGATTTTGTGGCAAGAAAGGAAGAAAGCATTTTTTGAAGTCTCATATTAGAATTCATACGGGTGAAAGACCATATCAAGTTAGTATTTGGCTAAACAGAATTTGATAAAAATTTCTGTCATATAAATATTGACCTAAAAAATCCGGTAAAACGCATTATATGTGCCCAAATATAGACTTATTTTTAAGAACAATGCCCAACAATTATCTTTTTCTTTAACAAGTTTTCAAGATTCCCTCTACTATATAGGCCTGGATTTGCAGGGGAAGGTATCCCCAAGAGGAACGCGAAGCATGCCCCTGTTNTTTTTAAGAACAATGCCCAACAATTATCTTTTTCTTTAACAAGTTTTCAAGATTCCCTCTACTATATAGGCCTGGATTTGCAGGGGAAGGTATCCCCAAGAGGAACGCGAAGCATGCCCCTGTTCCGGAGTAATTCCAAATAGCTCTATCTCCCCTAAATTAAAGCGAAAATACGTTTTAAAATTGTACTGGGGGGATCGATTCCCGCAAGTTTTAAGTGATTCCGAAATTTCCCTCTATACCCCAAATCCAGATAACGGACTCTATTGCTTTTTTACTGAGCCAGGAGTGAAAGTAACCGCCTCTGAGTATCAAAAACGCATTCCAGAGAAGTAATAACCCCATGGACTCATATTCATTTCAAGAATTTATACTGGAAACTCCAATAAGGTTGAACATTGTCCCATTCAGCGAAATCTATGATGCGACTTTGCAAAAAGCTGTTTTCGGGCGCGCGATCGTTTTACTATAATGATTATATCTCCTGATAGGAATTGTTTTGAGACCTCGTCGAGCATCCTTTTTAAAGCTGAGAAGTTGCCATACAAATATTATATAAACACTTATATCAAGTTCACATTTAAATAAAAAGCTTGGAATGGAAATACTCCTGTGTGTTCACCTCGGGGATGCCTTCCTCCATAAATCCAGGTCTATAGCTAAACTCATAAGAGAAATCTTAAAAACTTGTTAAGAAAAAGATGATTGTTGTGTACTGTTCTTTAAAATAAATCTATGTTTGGGTACATATATTTGCGTTTATATTCGGTCAAGATTTACGCGACAGAACTTTTATCGAACCCTGTATAATATGTCGTAAACCTTCTTCAACCCACTCCCCCGTCAGACCACAAATTTCTCAAATTTTTAGTGTCAAGTATGCACTCGAAGTTTTGCGGATCAATCAACTTTCCGCCGACATCAAGCCATCCATACAGGTCTCAAAAAATACTCATGTCCAATTTGTGGCCGTATTATGTCTCGTAAAGACAATGTCAAAAGTCATCTACGTAGCCATCATAATATACAAGACGAAACTCAAGTGCCAGCGCCAGAAACTAGCAGCGGTGATACCACTCATGAATCTATAGCATCCATTACTCCAAAAGTCGAAATTGAGATGGAGGAATGAAATGGTTATTTTAATTAGAAATTAATGTTATTTATTATTTATTAAACATTTTAAATAAAATTATAAATATAAAAAACCTATTCCTATGTCCATTCGTACGTATGTGTGTCTGTCACAGCGAGATCTCAGAAACGGTAAATCGGATTGACATGCGGTCTTTTTTAAAGTTAGTAGGTAGGGGATAGGTAGGTGTACAGGAAGCAAAAAAATTGGGGTACTTCCTAAAAAAATAAAAAGATTAGGGTGTTGTCCCCTAAAAATTGAAAAATATGCGAATTTCAAAAATGGCCTCAAATCAGCTAATTGTTTGTACTAGGGGTTTTCGACTATGGGGAATACGTTGGCGATATTATTTTTAAACAAAATTTTTTGTAAAAATTAAAAGATTAGGGTGTTGTCCCCTAAAAATTGAAAAATATGCGAATTTCAAAAATGGCTTCAAATGGGAACAAGATACAGTATCTAATTTTCAATTTTGACCTAAAGGGTACAACTTGTATAAAAGGATAACCCCCAAAGGTTATCAAAAATTCCATTTTCTAAAAAGTGAGCCAATTTGGCTTATTTTCTCTTTTAACCTATTTAAGCAATTGTTGACATAGCGGCCATTTGATCTTCCTAAGAATAGATGCAACCCGGAGCACATCCTTTGAGGCTAAAGTGATTGACAATTCTTCAGACACATGAGATTTATTGGATTTAATGAATAGGACTAATGTGCATGATTAACCCGTTGAAAATCCCACTAAAGTGCCGCTACTTATATGTGAAAACCGAAAGATTAGATGGCACAATAGGGTGGATACGGTCAAAACTTTGCTGAGATGCCCAATTTACGGTTTGTAATAAAATTGTTATAAGATTCAGTTTCCTGGATTGGTCATTTTGCCATGACAAGATTTTTCAGGGCAATCTTGGGGGCAAATTAGTACAAGATGTGGACTATAAATAACTCACGAATCGATCTGGAGCGTCGCTCGGGAGCGCCGAAAGCGTTCGGTCTCCAAGTACTTATTAAAAATAAGTGAAAATGGCAACCCTGCTGTTAAAGAGAAAAATTTTTCTTGCTAAACAAGATGTTTCATTTTTTGTTGAAAAAACTCACTTTGATCTAGAGCAGTATAAGGACTTTCTCTTCTTCGAAGAGAAGTATGAATTTTTTCTTTAAAAAATAGCTCAATTTTGTCCATAAATAGAGCAAAAGCCCATGAGAGAAACCGTTCATGTTTCCCAATAGAAAGGTGGCAATTTTCTAATTAGCGATGTTCCTTTTGTGACCGAGAAACAGATGACACGGACTCGGTTGGCAAACTCTCAAAAAGAGGCTATTGTTTGTAATTAATGGGATTCCAGAAAAATTGTAATATGTTTATTTCTTAAAAATTAGAAAAGAATTGTACGATAAGTTCATATTGGAGCAAGCGCATACATTTTCAATAGCAGAATTCTATACTCACAAAAAATGGAAAATTTTGGTATTTTTTTGGTGAAAAATCATACCCCCCCCCCCTCCGTACTGCCTCACCCCATCAAACCACTTCACATCGGTTGTTTGGCAAAAATTCCGCCGTGATTCACACAACGCTTCCTTCAACCCTTCACGCAACTCTCCCTCTAAAAAACCGCCGTGACTCACTCAACGTTCCCTCCAACCCTTTCGGAAGAAGACATGGGGTCTTGGGGCCATTTTTTGGCTTTTGGTTATGGGAGAATGACCAAATCTGGAAAACTCCTCGTGTATGCATGAGGCCTAAGCCTTTTTGTTGATAAAAAATTGATGACCTTTCATATTTTCATAAATTCTTCATTGTTACACCATAGTTTTTTCAATGCCACGCCTATATCCGACCTAAATATGCCAACAAATGAGATTAGCCGCGCCATGACTAATCGTCAAATTATTTGCCCGTTCTGTTATTCCACTCTATTTGGACTTTGAAGCTAATTATGTTGCTTCCTGTCGGCTCTTTAGTAGGCCATACATAGGTCGGATGTCAACTGTCTAAGAATTTAATTAGCTAAAAAGTTTTATATATGGAGAAATGAATGCCTCAACTTTTATAGCGATTATTTTTGGAGTATTGTTTGTGATTAGTATAAGTATTGTGGGTTATCAAAGGAATGAAATTTCGAAGTTACAGGTGAGGATGGGGTCTTATCTAACACACTACTAATCTTAGAAATATCCATACTCCCATAACTAAATATGATCGTCCATCCCGTTACAGTCAAACCTCCGTTTAATTACAGCGACCACGCAAGGATACCTGCGAGAAAATTTAGTATATATAGCAAGTCGATTTCTTTACACATACCAAATTTTCCCGCCAGAATCCCTGCGTGGTCGTTATGTGCCTTGCCGGGTGGCATAAAATGAAGGTTTGACTGTATTGAGTATGCTGCGGTCCAAGCGTTGCTTATTCGCCAAATCGGATTGGCGGCTTCCTTATTCACTTGGCCATCGCATGCGGACTTTTTGCCTTCTGGGCGGAAACGGACTATATTGATGCTTTTTCTTCACAGAAAATTTCTTTTAAGATTTGATTTTTTAGAATGAACTTGGTGCTAAGAACCGCACTAAACGATCGACTGATTCTCTTGCTCAACCAGATAAATATTATTTTCCTCTATATACCCAACTTTCGGTAGGTTATGTACATTTTGATAAAAATTCAAAATTTAAAAAATTTAGGATACGGATATAAAACATCTTTGTTCATCGAAGAAAACTGAAATTTCGATGGAAACAGAGATTCGATTGCTACCAGATGAAGCGAATCGTACAAAGCTTAAAAATGATAAATATACAAAAACCCA
>OZJO01027046.1:0-24341 GCA_900406225.1 Acrobeloides nanus | reverse complement strand
CTTTATTCATTGAGATTAACGCATGGGAAAGTGTTTGAAAGTCATTTTGAGCTAATCCGCGGAATCCCTTACATTCTAACCTTGTCCGAAGATCAAAAACCTGATTTTGCGTTGATTTTTTGAATTTTCTAACTTGTGATTTCGACAAAATCTGAGAAACTTCGATTTTTGAGCCTTTTTTTCATGGTGGCCGTAGTAGTAGGGGTCGAAAAAAATTTTCTCGGATTTTTTCAAAACCACACTAGAAATGTTCTCCATATTGGAATACATCGGCCAGATAGAAATTTTGGCAAAAAAAATTATCTAGAGTGTTTTAGACAGGTTAGAAAATTCAAAAAATCAACGTAAAATCAGGTTTTTGATCTTCGAACAAGATTAAAATGTAAGAGATTCAGCGGATTGGCTCAAAATGACTTTCCAAAACTTTCCCATGCGTTAATCTCACTAAATAAAGTCAAATTAAATGGCGCTCGAGCTTTTTAATACTACGTCCACTTAGGCTCGAACTCTCGAGATATCGTCTCTTACACACCTGTACAAGTGGGTCTTCGAAAATCCGATCCGATTGCACGACCCTGTCATTGCACGACTAAAAAAAGGTTGCACTTCGCGAAATGTGTCGTTCATGGCCCCGCGTCATGTACGACCCACTCCTCTCAACCCCTTGAGCTATGCACGATCCCGGGTCTTCGTTCGAAGACCCTAAAAGACCCGTTGTACATGTGTGGTCTCTTAAATAGTGAGTAAAATAATCCTTCTGATGGTCGATCGGGCTAAATCAGCAAGTAAAGAAAAGTTGCATGATCCTGATACATCAACCTTGCATCATTTTGGATGCCTTCATATTATAGTAAGTAATCGATTTTAAGAGTATTAATTGGCTAGATTCCTATTCTTGTACGGGAAGTATATGATAGGAAAAAACACTATAGGATACCAAAAAAAGATATTCATAAAAATTACATTTTAGAAATGTACGTGGTCATTCGCTTATCTTGGTATCGTTTTATCCGTTCTTGCACTTGTGATATTGCTTAATTTTGTTATTACAATAGCCGGAAAATCAACATCTTATTCTGACTTGTACTTTTTCGAAAAAGTTTGGAAAATCATTCTTACAACATTATCAGCTCCAATTTTATTTGTTGACCTTATAATATGTATCGCATCGATTTTACTTTATGGCTCTATCTTCATTGGAATTTGCTTCAAGAAAACTTCGGTGCTGGTAGTTTATTTTGTAGGAAATGTAAGTGTTTTTGATTAAATCATTAAAGGATACTGTTGTATCCGGGTACAATGGTACTCATCTGACGATTCTATCGGAACACTCGAGAACACGATCTCTATTCTCTTAACTCGATATATAAGACAACTCGCGAATAATAATAAGACAAATCCTAAACCCCTAGTAGGGGGACCGGGAACCACGAGCCCAGAAGGAGAAACCGACTTGACGCCGTTTTAGAATGCGTGCAGTTGGCGCCACTTCGCACTTTGATATGTAACCGGCACTTTTTTTAAATCTCTCTGTGAAAAACGTTATAGCTAAAGAATATTTTAGTTTTGTATTATCGTTATTTTACTAACTACAGTTATTCTTAATCTCAGTGATGTACTTAACTTTAATGAACCAGGATTACACAAAGGTAAACATGTGAACATTATACAAAGGAGAATATTTAGACGTATTGAATGGACTCAACATTTTCTTTATCATCTTTGACATCCTTCTAATGTTCCTAGTTTATGAAGTCTATTATTATATCCGAAATATTCAATCTAATAAAAACGGAGTCAATACCATTTCAATTTCTGAAAATGGAGTTGTTGTGAATGAAAATTCTCAAAATGTACATATTTAAAATTTTACATTTTATTGTAAATAAATAATACTATTTTATAATACTCATAATTTTGGACGGACTAGATGGTCTAATTTGTTGTCTCACTTGTACATTTACTGATTGTCTTCGAGAATCAAACATCTGTACTGGTGCTGGGGCTACCATTTCAGCTGTATTATTACTTGAAATGTAGCCTTTTAACAAAAACTTTAGTGTCTGCACTTTGATGATCCTATAATTCATTATTTAAATTATGATCAAAACTCCATTTAGGAGACGTGTCGATTGCGTCAAAATTATTTGCGTCATCCGACATTTATGTCAATTTTTGTTTGCGTCAATTTTCGATTGCATCAACAGACATTTGTGTCAATTTTGACGCAATCAAAAATTGACACAAATGTTGGATGACGCAATTGACCTTTGACGCAATCGAAAATTGACGCAATCAAAAAGCGCCTAACCTTTGGAAAAGTGCTATTCTATAAGGTTTGACAAAAATGAAGCTAAAAACTGGCGATAGAACAACTTGATATGAGAAAAATAACATTGCTATGCTATTAACAGTTTCACTATAATTCGATGTCCATATGCTTATTACAATAGTTAATAGAGGTATAAGAACGAAGATTAGAGGTAAACATGCCTAAAATCAGAAGTCAAGTATATATATCTGGTTTCACATAAATTTTTATGCATTAATTCATAAAATTTGATAATTGTTTTTTTGTACCACTATGTATAAATCCTAAGAGTTACAATCAGGGGACCTTATAGGCACTAGGACAACTTTCCTTCCATGTTTCACTGGAAACAACCACATCCATCACAGAGGAAAATCGTCATCCGTCGATCCAGTTACAGTAACTTTTGAATTCCAAGGAAGTTTGTATTTCAGTGACGGTTGTCTGTGACGGATGTCCGTGACGGTTGTCCTTGGTGATGGATAGCGGTGAAAGTGGTGGCGATGATTGTCCTTGTGCCATTTAGTCATATGGAGCTATAGGATTTCATTTTTTAGGGGAAGGGCAAAATTTGATGTTAAAATTTGAAAAAAAATCAATCACATTTTCAAAAATTGGCGAGGGGTCACTTGCGTCCGGAAATTTGCGTCCGGAAATTTGCGTCCCGGACTTTTCCGTCCGAATAGTTGAGTCCGGACATTTACGCCCGGACATTTGCGTCCGGAAACTTCCGTCTCGGACATTTGCGTCCGGAAACTTCCGTCTCGGACATTTCCGTCTCGGACAATTGCGTCCAGACAGTTGCATCCCGGACATTTGCGTCCTGAAACTTGTAAAATGTCCGGACGCAAATGCACAGGACTCAAATGTCAGAGCGGATGTTTCCGGACGCAAATAGTCGGAAGCAAGTGATCCCTCGCCCAAAAATTGACAAAAAAAGCCACCCCTCCCGAGGGGTGCCGTTTATCGAGGTTTGACTGTACCATCAGAAAAATCCTGTCAACGGAGTTTTTCTTTTTTTAAGGGAAAGTGCATAGAAAAACTCCGCCACTGCTTCTCGCCGAAGTTTTTTATGTATAATTAAACCCTTACTTGACAAACTAATGTTAAAGCTAATAATTTATGCATTTCTAGTGTTTTCTGCGTCAAATGCTTTTTCGACTTTCCCAAATGCCTAAAATTATGATCTAGAACTTTGAAAACTTTGATCGTATAAAATTTATAGGCCATGTTTATGCCATATTTATATACAGTTCTAAGAAAATTTTTGCATCTAAGTTCCTTTGAAAATTCAGTCGAAGTGCTATTCTAAATTTAATTTTCCGGGTAAAACTAATAAAAATTGTAATTAACTTTTTATTATTAATATTATGAAATGGGAAAGAAAAAGCTTAGTTTATGAAAAAAAGGTTTAGAAAGAAAGAAATGAAGTTACCTAAAAATTTGAACCCCAGAAAATATTAGGATTATATATCCTATACAAATTGATACTCCGACTATTAGTAAAGAGTAATAAACCATAAAATTTAAGTGAATTAAATTTCCAATTCTTGTTTGATTGTTATCTCCTATGTAGTGATAATATGCAGAAAAGGATGGGACCTAAAATTTATGGTTTTCAGATAAAAAATGAGTCTCAAAACCTCCATTCCACCTACCCCAATTCTCGCCTTCCAACGTCCTAGGTCCAAAGGCCGAAAAAAATCATTAGGATACTTATAATTTTTGATAGGGTCAAAAAGTGCCCTGTCCAAGTTGACCCTTCTTCTTAAGTCACAAGGGGGCATACATGGGCAGACTCCAGGTGACCCTAGGGTTTTCACCTGGGGGACGTAGAATGTGGGTCGGAAGGCCGACAAATTGAGGATTATTTCTTTTTTTTGGTCGCCAACTTTTCGACCCCATGGGAGGGGGAGCAAATGAGGGTTGTGGCTTTTTTGAAAATTCCACCTGGGGTGCTGCCCATGTATGCAAGAGACTCCCCTTGTCTATTGCACTGGGGGGTGTGGGTGATGTTCATATAAGACTTCAACATACGATGTCTACCTGAGCAGCAGCTCCCTCTTTAGGCATATCACCGAGGAACATCGTTATAAATACACAAATGGAAAGAAATATAAGAAATCCAAAAAATGGCATCAAAAACTAAAATGTTCTATAAATTTTCTTTTTCTGCATCTTATATAACATACCCTTTTCTGTAACAATCTTTCTACAAGTTGATTGTTTATTAACGAGAGATATCGGAAAACAAAACTCGATGGCAAAGCAAGAACATTGTATAGGAAAATACCCATGAATATGCAGGTTAACATATGGTTATAGTGTGGGTGTATGAAATATATTACTGGCCCTTTTATGACATACGATATACCGGAATCATTTGCAGGTCTTTCTATCTGAAATTTTTGATAAAAACAAATTTTATTGGGCGGCCTTCAGATCTACAAGATGAAGTATGTTTTCAAAATTTTCATCAAAAAATGAGACAGGGATCTATTTTCCAAAAATTTTCGGGGCATATGATTAACCTTCATTGGAAGTTTCCCTCCAGCCGAAAAAGTTTCCTATGCACCCCAATGTATAATAACACAAATGTGTGTGGTGGGAGGGGGACCATCTGAAGCTCCTATCCATTTTTGGTGTTTCGGGTATGGGGTAAATTTGATTCTCCTCAAAGCATGTTTGCACATTTTTTACAAATTTTACCTCTTTCTTACTACTTGCAGGAACCCATTGCAAGATAGTCATAAACGAAGATACCAGTAAATCAGAAATATTCACATTCAATAGAAAAATTCTATAATTTTTCATTTCACACGGCGTATAGCATATTATACAATACAATAAGACCAGCGATAAAACAATTGATAAAGACCCGGAAGCATAACAATTTATAGAAAATATCAAATCTAGTGTATCCATGTGTAGTCATATAAAATATACTATAGTAGTATATAAATTTTGCAAGCGCTTCCTAAAAATAGCTTTTAGTGGTTTACTACAAGTAAATGTAGCTATAAATATTAAGTGTATAAGATATAAATAAGTCGTTACGTAAATGTTTATGCCTAGGAAGTTATAAAGAGTTCATTTCTTGCAATTAAGAATTGTAATGACTAGACAATTTCAGTTGGACAGAAATTTATTTAATGAGATGTTACATCTCTCGCTTATTAAAAAGTATATGAAGTAAAAGCGCTCCTGATCTCTCGAGATTAATCATACCCTGCAGGGTATCATACTGGGCAGAAGGGGGCCATATTTTCGAAAAAATTGAAAGGAGAGAGGATTTAGGGGCAAAATCCAAAATTTTCGGGAGGGGATTTAACCTGGGGATAACACCTGGGATTATCGGAGTCCAAAAATACTGTTGATCAGTAAATAACCGAGATATGAAGACTTACTTAAAGTTCTTAAATTTTTTAAACGAAGGATTTAAGAAATTTAAGCAAGCCTTCATATCTCGGTTATTTACTGATCAACAGTATTGTCTGACTCCGATAACCCCAGGTGTTATCCTGGAAAATCGATTGGCTAATCAAAAAAATGTTGACTAGTGACGAGAAAAAAGACAGTAATTGACTAGAGAAATTTCGGAGCTTGAAAAGTGTAACTTTTTCAAGATAATCTACTGATTAGTTTGCTTTAAAAAACCTAACTAGTCATGGGATTATCTGTCAAAAAGTTATACTAGTCACCCATTTTCCTAGTCAACAATTGAAACAGGTCCTTTAAGTGTTGTTCTTAATTATCAAAAATCCCCCCCCGCATACTCATGGAGATTGAAAAGAGATGCTCTGGTCATAAAGAGAATCAGGCAAAAAATAAATAAAGAAAAATCTTGCTACTTCTAGAAAAATGGTTACTTTTTTCAAAAAATGTCTACCAACTTAATCTCAAGGGTTCAAGATGAAGGAAGCGTTAACGTATTATAATACGCTATTAGAATAACGACATAAGGCAGCAACTTTGTAAAATGACTTATTATTTTTCTTAAAACAGCATTAAAATTATTGCCTTCATAAAAACCCAAGAATCTTATTGCTTATTTATAAATCAAGGTTTACAGTTCATGGTTCAATTTTATTAAGACTAGAGTTTAGGAACATTTTAAACCAGGGCTCCAAATGAAAAAAATAGAGAAAAATGACAAAAAATCAAATTTTCGATCCAAAAATTAGACACTTGCTGTACTACGATTCAGCGACACTCACCCTCCCATAAACGTAAATATGCCCCCTCAATTTTAGGCCTATGAGTACGTCGGTCGCGAGGAGACTCCCCCCTGCCGACCTATGTACTGAAACACCCCGTATTTATGACTTTAGCTTATTTGTAATCTAACTAAAAATTCTCATAATGCGGAACTTAATTGACAAATATTTCTAGCAAGCGTTTTGACTACACTCTTCAGTCAAACATACCCGTAATAAAAATCACGCGGATGTAAATAGACGGATACAAATGCGCAAGTCCAATAATTCGTAGAGAAAATTACTAATAATCACCTGTTAATCACCTTGTTTTAAGAAAACACCAAGTCCATTTTGCATATGACTTTTTTGGAAAGATGTAATTTTGTGGAAGTTACGTGAAAATACGCGAGATGTGGAAGTTACGTGAAAATGACGAGATTATTTTGCTTTTACTTGTTTATAATTAGAATTTTTGTACGTGATATACGATTATCAGAAAATAAAGACGATTATTCCAAATTGGTGAAATACTCAAACTCTTATTTTTACAAAAAAATGGGAGCAAGTTCCCCTGGTTGCAGACACTTAACGTTGACTAAACTTTTTTATTTTCTTCCGGAAATTACATATTTAGGGGTAATTTTAAGCGAAAAATCGATTGCGCACACTCTCGCAACTTGAAAGCCGCAGAAAAATGGTGAAAATTCGATTTTCTCGAGAAATGAACAAATATCCTCTCATGCATCCCTGCGTGGTCGTTTTTGGCGGGTAAATTAACAGGATTCTCCCAAGTTAGAAAAATCAGATTCTGAGCTTCAAAATGATACCAAAACCAAGTCAAGCGGATTTATCTATCAAAAGTTATGATAAAAACTCTGCTAGAAATGGTCTACCGAGTGCTGCTGCAAGGTTGACTCCCCCTTTAAATTTTTAAGAGACGATATCTCGAAAGTTCGAAGCTGGGGTGGCCATAGTGTTTAACAGTTCAAGTGTACATGTTTGCATGCGTGAAAAGCGTGAAGCGTGAAAACGCTTCCTTGACCCTGATTCAGGGAAAATGGTGGGTGTATTGACGCGAAAATAAACCAAAATTCGAATTTTTGCTAAAAACCGACTATCTAGAGGTTTTTCTAGGCACAGAATCGATTGCGCGCATTTTTGAGGCATGAAAAAATCTCGATGGCGCTGATTTAAGCGATTTTCGATATAAAATCTTTTTAAGGGATATACCTCTCATAGGGATAACTTCTAGTGGTCAGAATCAAAAAATTTCTTCAGATTTGAGCTCCCCATGTCGAAAACCCCCCAAATACAGAAAGTCGATTTGGAAAAATTGTGAAAATTCGAATTTTTTACCCTTTGGGGCAAAAACTCGAATTTTCAAATTTTTGATATTCGGGAGTTTTCGACCGGGAGAACTCAAATCTGAAGACGAAAATTCGAATTTTAGTTCATTTTCGCGTCAATATACCCACCATCTTCCCTGAGTCAAGGTCAAAAAAGCGTTTTCACACTTCGAAAATGCGCGCAATCGATTCTCCGCATAAAATTACCTCCAGCTCTTTTTTAGAAAAAAGATTTTCAGGTTCAAAGTTTATATAAAAAGTCTCAAAACTTTATGATCAACTCAATGGTGGGATTTTAATCATTTGACTCATTCGCGAGAAAGACTATAATCTTGTGGTGCAGCTAAATATATCACTCACAAATTGAACTTTGTTTCAATTGAGCCTCTTGAGAAATGATGTAGTGTTTGCATAAAAATCAAAATTTTCCGCATATGAAATGTTTGACAAATATTTATCCTTCTGAAAATTTATGTTTTCAAAATAAAAATCATTAAGATGTAAAATTTTAATTTATACTCATTCGAGTTAAATTTCACTTGATTTTTAAAGTGTTAAACTACATCGAAAACAATATTATCAAATTTTCTTATTACAAACATAAAATGACGTCTAGAACTGGGTCTCTAAAATTGGATTTATATAGAGTTTGATGGATATATGCATACATAGGCAAGCAGGAAGGTACTGGGCCCAAAATACGAATTGATCCCAAAGGTTACTGTCGACCAAAAAAAACGTCGACAGGCGAAAAAGTCGAAATACGAATTTTTTTTGGACCCTACGAATTGGAAATACGAAATCGTAGCCAAATACGAATTCGTATATATGTTTTGGACGTGTTCGCCTTCAAAATACAAATTGGTCCATTAATTTTTCCCCGATACGACGAATTAGGGGGGGGGGAACAGTACCCCACCTCTTGTCCATGTATGAATATATGGTATTTAAAGGACCAGTCCGAGCGGGAAAAAGCTGCCCTTTTTTGTTGATATTCGAAAAGTTCATGAAAAATGGAGCATTTTTTGTTTTTATGACATGTCCTGAATCGCTAACGTTTTCGAGATAATAGCGTGTGAAGTCGACGATTTTTGAAATTGTGTATTACAACGAAAACATCTACCTGAATTTCAGATACATGTTTTCGTTATAATACACAGACGAAACTTCACACGCGATTATCTCGAAACTGTTAGCGATTTAGAACATGTCGTAAAAACAAAAAATGCTCCATTTTTCATGAACTTTCCGAATATCAACAAAAGGGCAGCTTTTCCCACTCGGACTGATACTTTAAAAAAATTCTAGATTTTTAATTTATTGAAAAAGATCGTAAAAATAAATGTAATGATGGGTAACAATTTATTTTGCATAATCATAGATTCAACAATTAAGATTCTAGGTTACTATAAAATAAAAAATTCTATAAACTTCTTGTCGGAGTCCATCCACCAAATCCTTCCTCTAAATCCGATGCTGCTGCTATCAAAAGTCTATCCATATTTGGAGCACTTATGATTTGAACAGCTAGTGGCAAGCCATTGGAATTAACACCCATAGGAATTTGGATGGCTGGCAAGGTTAGGGCGTTCCAAAGACCCGTGTAAGCAAGATTTCCAGAGGTTAAAATTAATTGGTTATGATAAGGGGCAACAGTAGCCCAGCTAGGAAAGAGAAGAATTCCATCGGATCCGAGGAGGTCGATGATTTCTCGACGAAGTTGGTCTCGGTGGGATTCTAGCTAAATCGGAAATATAGGTTGATGAATACCACATGGTGGGTTTTTTTTGCTAAACTTGTAGGAATTCGAAATTTTGAAAACGAGTGCAAAATAGACGTTTTTTGAATTAAAAAATTCAAAATCGGAAAAACACTTTGGTCCCCCAAAGGGAACCATTTGATTTTTTCCGGGAACTGGGCAGTCCCCACCTGCTATGCCAATAGGGGGGGGGTGGGGCTTGTGCACATATGCTAGAGAAGTTCAATAACTCACAATTTGCTGATCAAAAGCTCCATGAGGAAGGTAACACATCAATCCTGATATTATAGCAGGAAGTGTATGATCAGATTTTCCAAAAATCCATTTTACCACCTCCAAATAGCAGTTCACATCGTACTAAAAATGGGCTAATTTTGAAATTTTTATTCTCTTACTTCCAAGTTCCCCATTACTTGAGTAAATGGAGGGGCTGTTGAATCACTAATGCTGGAATACCAATAAGAAAGAGCGTCATGAACTAATGGTAAATCCAATCGATAGCTTGTGATGTCATATTTCTTTTCGAAGTAGCTAACAGCCTAAAGAAGTTTATGCTAGTAAACAAATCGAATTTGTAGCATGGATTAAAAAGCCATGGTATCTTCGTTCCATACATGTAATATGAAATTAGGTTAAAGTTTTTGGACCCGACCGGGACTCGAACCCGGCCCTCCTGGCTACCTTGAACGGTAGCCAAGAGGTCCTTTTTTGATCTCCGGAAATCTAACTCTCCCAGTCCAAGATGAATTTTGCAAAAAAGAGACTATACCTTTCTTAAAGCTCTTCTTACATCCTCATGTAAAGGCTCGACAAACAAAGAATTTATCTCTTCCATGTAAAAAATTCGAATGTTTCTGAAATTTACGGGATTATGAAGATGAAGCAAAGATTCAGCTTTATCGCCTGCTAGCACCTAAAACATATTTTCACTAAACACAATTTTCAACTTTTACCTGTAACATTGGCTTTAAATCTTTTGCGTATCGACATAAAGGTCCAATACACCACATCAGTGATGTATAGTCCTCTCCTTCAACAACTGGAAAGCTTCCTTTTAATGATACAATACCTAAAATCTCTACATAGTATTTTGGTGGTGGCATATGTGTCAGTAATATGAAATCTCCGAACGGTGATCTCAAGGCTAGAAGATGGAATCTCTGATACATTGTTATTGGCGGTCTGTAAAATGGGAAGTTGAAGTATTTGGATTTTTAGGGTATAACGAAAAAAGTTAGTCAGAGCCGTACCCAGGATTTTTTCATGAAGGGGGCTTGGGTAACAGGCTAGACATGAGGGCAAATTAGTCCCAACAAAATCAAGTTAGCCTCGGACTCCGGGACTAACTTTCTGGACTACAGGACTAACTGGGATTACAGGTTGGTCACGAGGACAAGTTAGACCCAACAAAGTTAAGTTAGTCCCGGAGTCTGGGACTAATTTCCTGGACTCCGGGGCTAACTTGACTTTGTTGGGACTAACTTGTCTTCGGGACTAACCTGTCATCCAAGCCCCCTTCATGAAAAAATCCTGGGTACGACTCTGACTAACTTTTTTCGCTATACCCTAAAAAGTACAAATTAGTTTTAGCTTGAAAAGTTAGTTCCACTATGTACGGAGATAGTCAAAACAGCTATAGTGGTGGCTGGGGATAGGCATAATATTTACTATCTTGACACCAACCTGTCTAAACGGTAGTAATGTTACTACTGATGTTGTCATTGATATTATGTTAATTTGTCCTTGAGACTAAATTGTCTCCAAACCGGAGGGGGGGGGGGCGGTACATATCCCAAAGAGATCAAAAACATAATGGGGAACCTTTGGATTTTTAAATTTTTTTAAAACTTTTTTTGGTCCTTGGGGGGGAGGTACATATACCCCCTGTACTCCCTTTTTAGGTACGATCCTGTTAGTCTTGTTAGCTATTTGAATACCTGAAGTAGGTTTCAGCCCAAAAACGCCATTAAATGCCGCTGGTATGCGTATAGAACCGCCAACATCACTTCCTAAACCTATTACAGAGCCAGCACCGGCAATCAAAGCGCCCTCTCCACCACTGCTTCCTCCGCAAGTGCGTCGTATATTATAAGGGTTGTTAGTTCGCCCATAAATGGTGTTTGCGGATTCACACCACATTATTGCTTCTGGGACATTGGTCACGGCAAGGACTATAGCCCCGGCATGTCGCATTCTAAAATAAAAAAGATTTTAAGCATAGGATGGGGGGGGGGAGGGGGATTCTGTTATTATAAGCTATTCTGCGCAACATTCAAAAAATTTTTTTGAAAAAAATTTGTCTATATAGATTTTCTTGCAGGCAAAATTAAATCGACTCAGGTGGGATTCAAACACGAGACCCTTAGACTCGAATTTTAGAGCATTACCACTGAGCCAAGTTCACGATAAAAATAGATTTTTTAAATTTTGCTTATAATTTAACATAAATTTTTTCTTAACAATTTTTTTCAAAAAATTTTTTGAATGTTGCTCAGAATAGCTTAAAATAACAGAATACCCGTGTTAAGTTACGAGCTCAAAATTTTCAGATCAAATTATTTTTAAGGGCACTATAATTTTCGTCGTTCCACCTTTCGATAAAAAACGGTCAGGCTTGAGCCTTTTTGCATTTTTATTATCACTCGATTACCTTTGGACAACTTCGGCATCCTCTTCCGCAACTGTATTCCTTCTAGAGGGTATACCAACCGTGCAAACTAGGCCTTCCACTGACATGCTATCTTTTAGTGTAAATGGTACTCCCAAAAACGGTTTTTTATGAGGTAACTAAATGGTTTTTTATTTATTAGTAAAATAAATCACGTCCTACACTCTTATACTCATCTGAGTCCTTATCAATATGCTGTATATAAGAATCAACTTGTCTCCCTTCTTCTATAGCATCATCAAAATTTTGGATCACAACAGCGTTTAAGAAACGATTTATATGGGTAATTCGTAAAATATAGGCTTGTATCAGAGATTCAGAAGTTATCTATAAAAAAAACATAAATAAAATCATCCTGGTTCTCCATAAGAGGAACCAAGTTGATTTTTGAAATTATTTTTAAAAATCTCCTTGCTTCCCCCTTATGTTTTTGTCCAAAATTTTGAAAAAATTTCGAAAAACTTAAGAAGGACCAAGGTAAAAAAAATTGGGGGGAGGGATAGCGCACTTTTTTGAAAAGTTCACTACCCATGTGCCCAAGTATGATTGTATTGACTTAATGACTCCCTAATGCCCTCTAGCTTTATTGAAAAATGATAAATTTTGCCAAAAAATGCTTGTCACTATATTGAACTATTTTGTCACTATTTTTAAACAATCTTTGTCTCTATTCAGAGATTGACGTATGGAAGCCCTAAGAGGGGAGGAATGTAAATTTCCTTAAAATTTTACCTCTTCTCTCCGAATTAATTCAGCCGCTTCAATAGCACTTAGCAATAGAAGGTCATCTTCCGGATAGTCCAGAATTCTTCTCCTCCTTGGTAACTCTATCACCCAAAATACAAAATTCACAAATTTAAAATATAGTCTAAAAATAATTTTGAGCAGAGGGTATAGCGATTTTGACACCATCTTATTTTGTCGTTTATTATCTAAAGAATAAAATTTTAAAATTGTTTGAAAAGGGCTGGGGATGGCGCACAAAAAACCGGACACTTTAAAAAAATGTTTTTAACGTGTTTTTTCGACAGTCTTCCATAGAAGCTTCAAACTTTTCATTTTTTCGACTTATTTCTCATCTTTTTTTGCTATTTTTGAACTTTGCGATGAAATATATTGGGTTTTAAACAATAAAAATGAAAGAATTCCGCCCTGCTATCATTCGAATGCATGAAAATGGATATTCTTTCAGGGAAATTGCAGAGTTCTCAGTGTTCCTAAGTCTATCGTTCATGATGATATTAAGAGCTTTGAAGAAACGGGCCTAAATGCAGATCATGCAGTGGTGTAACCAGAATCCAGAAATGGGGTACTACTAAATAAACTATATTTAAAAGTTTTTAAGTGTTCGGTTTTTTGTGCATCACTCTGTATATATTAAATAAAATTAAATGAAAGTAGATAAAACGCCAAACTTATGCATTTGTTGAACATACCAACACTAAAGTCAAATGATTATGAGATAAAGTGTAAAGGTCAACGAATACATTTTTTCTCTGCCGTTTTTTTGTCTAAGACGCTGAGGCATAATCAATCAATAAAGCATACTAGAATAAATCAAAACGACAAAAATGACAACCCTAATCAAGAAGAAAAATACTTGAAATGGTTATTAGAATATAGCAAATAAAAATTAAAAAAGTGATTTTTTGCCTGGAGACACTCCCTAAATCTAAATATTCTCCTCTCGTAGAAAATTACTCTAATTCAGAAAAAGTGCGATTGGTGACGTCAGCACACAGTCACACCTTGATTCAGGGAAACAATTTTTCTAAATTAGGGTGATGCCAATATTTTCATGCATAAGGAATGCTTGCAATCGCTTCACCGTCTAGAAATGGTAAAATGACACTTGTTCTTTTGTCGTGTTGGCCTTAGCCTTAGCTTTGACCAAGGCTAAGACCAAGCCTTAGTCTTTTCCTTAGCGTTGGCCAAGGCTAACAAGGAACACTCAACATATGCAACACCCCTATGGAAAAAGTTTACCGCTCACGTAAAAGCTCATTTTATGAGAAGTTTTTTGGTACCGGTCATATCGGCTATCAACATGACTACACCGAGATATGCCTTTTTAAAGTTTACCGCCTATTTTATCATATATTGAAGCATATACACGCTTTCCAAGCGCATAACTTTTCGTAGAAAAAAGATTTTAGCATGAATTTTTTTAAATATTCCTCGTTTCAAGAACAACATTTTTGCTTTTTACTTCATTTCATGAAATACTATAGAAACTTAACTACATCTAAATACATATGTGTCTTGTTTGAATATCAGTACAGGTTGTTTTGAGTTTTCAAAGATTGTCTTAAACGGTTTGAGCGCGCTCCAAGTTGAATTTATTTAGTGAGATTAGCATGGGAAAGTTTAAAAGTCATTTCGAGTCAAAATTCGATCTCTAAAAAATTCAAAACCATGTCCGAAGCTCAATACCATCGATTCTACGTTTTTTTTTGAATTTTCTAACCTCTCTAAAACACTCAAGATAATTTTTTTCGGCCGAAATTTCTTTCTGGCAGATGTATTTCAATATGAAGAACATTTCTAGCGTGGTTTCGGTTTCGAAAAAATCCGAGAAAAAAATTTTTTTTATCTCATTTCTACTACTAACGTTTAAAAATGGCTCAAAAATCGAAGTTTCTCGGATTTTTTCGAAACCACGCTAGAAATGTTCTTCATATCGAAATACATCTGCCAGAAAGAAATTTTGGTTGTTCACAGGAAGAATTTTTTGGTGTTATAGGAACAACAAGTCGGAACAACAGGTCGGGTCATATATGACCCACCACAAAGAAATCCCTACAACTTGACCAGGCTTAATCCAAGCGGGTTGAACAATAGCTTAAAAAATTCCTGAGATCAAGCCGAACAAAGAACAAAGCTATGGAAGAACAACCATCTGTTGTCCCTAAAAATACCCCAAGATAGACGATTTTCCAGTAAGAATTTGAATTTTAGTTTTTTTTCGATTTTATACACTGGCTCTTTTCCTGAATCAGGGTCAGAAAAGTGTTTTCAAGATTCGATGATATGTGCAACCGATTTCCGCTTATACTTAACTCTAAAGGGGGCATTTTTATTTAAAATTTCGAGTTCTATATTCGTGCAAAAGTGTAAAATTTTTTGTATCAACCCAATAGCAACAAACATCCGTGTACTTTAGACCTTTGTCATTATTGAAAATTCTATTGCTACTAATAATTATCCTAGACTGATAATTATAGGATGCTACTAATAAAGAACACGCTAATACCAGGCATTTCAAAGATGATAGCATAAGCAAAACTTGTGCTGACATAATTACAATAGACGATCATTGTTGCGTGTGAGATATGTGATGATAAATCCCCTAATCGGAGAAGAAAAGCATGTTTGTTGTAATTTATAGCATGACAAATGGCCAAAAAAGGAAGGGCCTTATGCCTGAGCTATGAATGATGAGCTTGATTGGATTCCTATAATAAGTTGCAAATGTATCTATTATATTCAAGGGTTGAACAAACTCATGTAAAATTTCAATAGCTTGTTTTATTTAATGAGTAGTCCTGCTCCATCAACACTTGTACTTTCTAACAGAAATTGAAGTTTACTCTAAAGCCATTTTTAGTGGTATATAAAGCTACTTGAACTTTTTGTTTTTAATGCTGTGGTGTGCTAAATGTATGAGGGGCAGGGAAGATTTTTCTTAGTTCGTCAATGCTCGCAACCGATTCCTCGCATAGAAAAACTCCTCTAATGTTATTTTAGTGAAACTTTAAAAACTTGAAAAATTTTTAAAAAATCGCGCAAAAATGCCATTTTGGGGGGGGGGTCATCCTGTATATTAAAAATAATACTGACATTTCTGAGAATGAATATTCTTCGTATTAAAGAGTGTTTATTCTTTAGCTTATTCCCTAATAAGCTTGTTAAAATTTTATGCCATACGTTTTGCTTAAAACTAAATCAAACGTTGTACTTAAAACGAACCTTGTACTTGTCACCAAACTCTAAGCAAGATGTTAATTTAACTTTTCATACATTATAAGACACACATCAGGTAACCTGCGTGCTTTCTGATTAGCTAATCGCTCATGCACATTCACTGAGAAATATTAATAGATGACAGAAAAGACAAAAAAGTTGTCGAGCGTTTTCCTCAACCGGACTCGAAACCCCGGGTCTCCTTCTTAGGGTCAAGTCATTATCTTTTTACTATTGTCCGCAAATTGTCATATCTATTAAACGTTAATAAAGTCCGAGTGATAAAGATCGTGTTCTCGAGTATTGCGATAGAATCGTTAGACGAGTACTGCCTCACTGGGGACACAACAGGCGGCACCAGGATTTTAAATTTTTTGGTTTTGGAGGGGACCACCTGGATAAAAACCTCATTTTTCTATAGAATTTTGGTCAAAAATGCCATTATTCTTATAGGGGGTGCACGCCCAGTACGCTTCTCGAAAAAAATTTTTCTCCAAATTGGCTGATTTTTGGTAGTTGGGGGTTTTCGATCACGAGAAATCGATTAGCGCAAGTCCTGAGTTCCGAAAAAATTTTTTAATCCCCTATCGGGGTACTCCATGTTAAAAAATCAATTTTTTCAATCTAAAATTTCTATTATTTTTAACTTACGTGCAGGTTGGAAATTATGTGAAAATTTTCGGTCCAAAAGAAGAAAATTTATAAGCAAATTCTCACAGAATTCAAATTTTAATCTTTTATAAAAATAGAGTTATGAGTAAAATATATTTTTAGTAAAATTCAATTCCCTTAAATTCTAAATAATATTTCATAGAAACATTATATACAGGGGCAAAATTACACGGAATTTTTTTATTGTTTGTTGTATTTTATTCTTATTTCTTGAAAAATCACTTTATTTCGCTTTTAAAACAAAAAAGATTCGAATTTAAATGTTGTGATTGCTGTTAATGGTGGTCAATTTGAATAATTTCATTTGTTTTTAATTTTGCTTTGGTTATATTTGTTATTGTTTCTGATAAAAAAATTTTTAAAAAAGTCCGTGTAATTTTGCCCCACCCTGTATAAGCTTCGAGTGCATAAGGTTTTAAGAAATTGCGGAGCTGTCCTAGCTGGAGGGAGTCAATCAACGGAGCTCAAAAAGATGAGTTAAAATTTAACAACTTTTTGCAGTAAAGACTCTTATAGGGGTAATTTTATGCGAGAAATCGATTGAGCGCATTCCCGAACCTTGAAAACGCTTTCTTGACCCTGATTCAGGGAAAAATAAAAAAATCGCACCTTAAATTCAAGCAATGCGCTCAATCGATTTCTCGCACAAAATTACTCCTATCACGCTCAGTACGCTTCTCGAACAAAATTTTCTCCAAGTTGGCTGATTTTTGGTTTTCGGACACGAGAAATCGATTGGCTCAAGTTCCGAAAAATGTTTATGATCCCCTATCGGGATATCCCATGTTCGAAAACCCCCAATTCCAAAAATTAGCCAATTTGGAGCCAAAATAAAAAAGTTGAAAAAATTGATTTTTTAATATGGGGTACCCCGATCGGGGGTCAAAAAATTTTTTCGGAACACCGAACTTGCGTGAATCGATTTCTCGTGCGCGAAAACCCTCAAGCACCAAGAGTCAGCCAATTTGGAGAAAAAAGTTTTCGAGAAGGGGAGGGGTGCGCGCCCAGTACGCTTCTCGAAAATTTTTCGAGAAGCCTTTAAAGGATCAATGCAACAGAAAAATCGATTTTCTGGAAATAAGCCTATCATGTAGAACTGCGTTCACTGATCATTTTTTATTTTTACACCATAGGGCGTAAACCTCATTTAAGGGTGAACCCTTATGATTAGAGATTTTTTTTAATTTCGGCCCACTGGGGTGGAGAACCTGCCCCTTACATACAACATTGCCTCATCCTCCCAACAACATTATCATCATCTCTTAAATTTCATGATAAAATTCTTTGTTGATAAAATGAACATTTCGACAGTCTTGTTGCCGAATTTATCATCGGCTTGACCCCTCTCTCCATCATCATCTGTCATCATTTAGGGTAGGCGTTAGCAGTCGTGAAACGCATTTCACGACGATTTCCGAGCCGTCCGGAAATCGTTCGGAGATTGCGAAAAAGCACTATTTCAGGACGCTAGCACATTTCCGAGTGGCTAACGTCGGAAATGCGATTTCCGAGCTGCTAGCGCGCACTCTTATCTTTCTCTACATGATAACGTAATATATGACCGCCCTCAAATAGTTTTGGCCGAATTTAAACGCCTTGAAAAATTACTTTTTCGAACTATGGCTCTTGGCGGCATAAAAATCGAATTTCGAGCGCTTCAATGACGCAAGAAAAAAGTTTGAAAAAGAAATACTTTGAATTTTATCAATCATGTTCATTCGTGCTGATGTCCAAATCGTACTGAATCATGAAATTATCCATTTCTCTTCTATGTTTGTGTTTTTGATTTAAAGTGATTTTACGTGATCAACTTCTCTTCCGTGTTTACTTCCTTCTTTATTGCGTGCTGTTTTTTGTAATTTCATTTATATTCTAAATGCATTCTCTACAAGTGTTTAGCTCTGGGCTCCAAATTTCTGTTACTTATTTTATTATCGTATTAATTGAAATAAATTATTTATTCATCACTAAAGGAACACAAAAAATAACAACATATTTTTTGTTTTCTTCGAATCTACTCTCTACAAGCTAGCTATTGAAAACAATTCATAGCAGTCCGCTTCGGTGTTACTGAGATCTCGCTTTCCGAGCGGTTGTAGACAGGTTGCACAAAATGAATTTCAGATTTATTANACAAGCTAGCTATTGAAAACAATTCATAGCAGTCCGCTTCGGTGTTACTGAGATCTCGCTTTCCGAGCGGTTGTAGACAGGTTGCACAAAATGAATTTCAGATTTATTATTTTTTTAGACTTTATGGAACAAATCTCTTCAAATAACGATCTTTGTTTACTAGCTGAAAGATATGCTAATTTCATCTGGTTAAACATAGTCCAGTACTTACATATGATTATTTCTTTTATGGCATTATTTGCTTTAGTAATAAATTTGCCTCTACCAATGAAATGTTTGAAAAAGAAAAAGTTGAGAATCCACCTAAGTTTGAAGGTATGTGCAAAAAAACTCTATTTCTAACACCAAATAATAGAAACTTTAGATAATCCTTATCAACGCGGCATTGATATTTTCATTGCATTCGTTTTCTTTTATTATATGCCAAATTGTACATCAGGTAGATGGAGTGTACAATCAAACCATTATAAACGTCTCCTCCCCGATAGCAGGCAACCCTAGATATGCCGATACCCTAGATCCGATTCCGGCGACTGAACTTTCGACAGACTAACCCCCGCAATAAGCAGCCAACCTCGATAATTGGTCACCCTGTGCCCTGTGGGAACTTTTTTCGAGAGTCGACTTTAAATCATAGTCGTAATTATGGAGAAGGGTGCATGGGTAATTCTCCCCTTCCCACCTTAAGGGGGAGAACCACTTTATCGTGTAAAAGTCTTTTCGTGTCAACTTTATGAACGTCCAAAGATTGCCCCCAAACCTGATTTTTGCAACCCCCAAATATGGACCAAAATTATGACGCTACTGTAAATGATTGTGTAAAATTAAATTTTAGGTGCTCTATCATACCTATGTGAATCCTTGCGATATTCTTATAGCGACCTGGAAGTGTCTTTTGTATAGAAGCTTTAACCATATTGCTAAAATTGGCTTTACATTTTGCCAATTNTTGTGTAAAATTAAATTTTAGGTGCTCTATCATACCTATGTGAATCCTTGCGATATTCTTATAGCGACCTGGAAGTGTCTTTTGTATAGAAGCTTTAACCATATTGCTAAAATTGGCTTTACATTTTGCCAATTATCGATAGTGTCCGAACGAGCGATAGCAACATTTTATCCACACAAATACGAATCTGTGAAAGGATATTTTGGAATTATAGCTGTTATAATAACGGTAGGATATGTAGCAAAAATTGTCTCTCTTGCCCTCTCGTTTCTCTTTGGCATCCAACCATCCTCGATGGGTACACCCCAGTGGTATAGGCAAGAGGCAGGTGCCCCCTAGGGGGCCAAAATTTAAAAAAAGCCTATACATAGCAGTAGTGTGCCCAGGATTCTGACTGGAGACAACTAAGTGTTCCTCGTACCCGAAAACCTACCCTAGTGTCCTCAATTGGTCAATTTGACCTTATTTTAGTGATTTTACGATTCGGCATCCCTGTGTGGTCGTGAAGGATAAGTTAAAATCAAAATCTGACGTCAGATTCGTGTTCCCCACATAAAATTACCCCTAAAAAGTCACTTTTTGAAAGAAAAAATTTTTTGACCGAGATTGACCCTTTTAAGAAATTTTCGGTTTAGGGGGACAAACCCCCCTGTAGTGGAGAGCCGCAAAAGTTTATTGGATTGTCCGTTCTTGAACCTTCACCGTTGGTTTCTGCTTTCCGTTTAGCGTCGACGCTTAACCCACTGTTCTATTGCACCGACGAATGTCAAAATGAGATTGTTTAAATTTTAGTGGTTAACCATATTCTTCGGCAATTATTATGTGTTTTTTGATACAGATTGGAATGCACGGCTAGCCTATTGTATAATAACAAATCCTGTTACCAACCAAAGAATGAGTCAAGAATATATCATTTTATTAGTTATTGATGTTTTTGTTACAATTTTGCATTTTTTCATCAAATTTACTAACTCTAAAATGCTAAAAAAGTATGCTTATTTTTAAAGTGTCAATAGGAAACTGTTATACCCCCAGAAGTTCTAATGTGGTGGCATATTCTTAGCAACAGCCGACGCCCTATCCCTTGAGTAAAGCGTACCTGAAAAAATAGTATTAGTCCATGAGAACTAATGGCGAACCACGAGAGCATCGGTTGCGTTCCCATAGCCACCACAACACAATGATATGTGTGTCTTACACATCTCCCACAACTGATAAGATCTCACTGATACCAACGTTTGACCCAGAACTTTTGTGGACTCTTGCACCCTCCAGACCGTGCAACAATTGCGCCCATTGACGCTTGTCTGAAAAATCTGTTTATGTATAATTTTTAGCCGCTTTAATCGAGTTGCCCCTAGTGGTCATTTGAACAATTCTTATCAGTTAAATGAAAATCTCCGAACTTTGCAAGTTTTCCTGCCTTTATCTACAGCTCATTCGACAACTTTCATCTTTTTCATCAGTGTTGGCCTGTACATACGGCAAAGCTATGCCAATATAGATCCAGTGTATTTCAAGACTTTAGTTGAAGCGTTTAATATCGTATGTTTAAATATAGTCTGTTTCACAACATAAGTAAAAAAATGGAGATTAATGATACAGTAAAATTTTTGCACTGCAGCGCCACACATGGTTTGAATTCGCTCATAAACTCACCGAACTTTAATGGACAGTAATTACGAAAAAAAAGAAAAAATGCATACTAATGGAAAAAAGTTGTTTCAAAAACAGCTTTTTCTTAAGTCAATGAAGCGTTTTCATGCTTTATGAATGCGAAATTCGGATTCCCCATATAAAATTACCCTTAAATGGATAATTTCTGAAAAGATCTCACAAAATTTTCGAAAAAAATTCATGTTCAGTGTGACGCTTCAATTATACTAGTTCCATTTTTTCTATAAATTGCCGAAACCTTGATTCAAGATTATGCTGCCTCAACAATGCTCTTGAAATTTACGAAACAAATAATTATTACAACGGCGATATTCTACTTCATCCAATTGACAGTTTATCCAACTGGGACGCTTCATCCAATGGACTCTTCGTCTTTTGGATGAAGTGTCCTCATTATACGAATGTGTTTATTGGACGAAGTGTTCCAGAAGGATAATCTATCAATTGGATGAAAAAGGATACGCCATTACAACGCATCCGTATTTACCTATAGAATTTTTGAGCAGTAAATACTACATATGTTAAGAAGGAATCCGCATTGCATGTGTTCACAACTTCTAATCCATATTTTTCAAATTGCCTAATTTTGAATACCTGGGATTTCTCTATGCGAGGAATCCAAAAGTGAAGTCCATTTTTATTTTAAAAACTTTAAAAAGTTTTTGTTGTAATGGTATACCCTGAAAAGTCATTATAACTAAAACTTTCGATAAAAAAAGTTCTTATTTTTGAATTCCTCTCATAAAAATACATCTGGTGGTTAAGATTTGGCAATTTGAAAAAAATTCGGTTTTGCAAACTTTGGTGTAAAATTCCCCCTGAATATTTTCGATCCCACGATTTTTGGTCTCTGGTGTGAAACAGACTATATATACAATTTTTCAATTTTTACGATTTCTGAGAACCATTCTTGTTGAGAAACGTCCTTTCCATAATTATTTTCACATCAACTAGTTCTAATTTCCAAGAATTAAAAAACATTTTTCGCTTCACTTATCCCAGTTTCAGTGAGTTCGTTTTTTAGGTCCTCTGTATATATTGTTTATTGATGCCCTTGGTCTTTTATCAAATCAGGTGGAAATTAACCGGAGTTCAAATTACGATTGTGCCAAATAGTGCCGCTGTTAAGGATATTTACTTCAAGAATCTTAATGATATGCTCACAGCAAAACCAAGCAAGGCTATTATAAATTCAAACAAGGTTATGATTAATATAAAAAAATAAACGGAAGTTCTTTTAGCATTAAGATTAATCACTATAAACATATAACGACAAATTAATGCTTATGAAGAAAAGTTTAAAAAATCAAGAAGTTATAAAATCATATATAAGAATAATTGCTTCAACATTGGATATTTCAAAATCAAATAAAAGTTTATCTAGTACTAAAAAATTTCAATTCCCGATCCAGACTGATAAGGGAATCTCCAGATGTGTTATTACAGGATTGCTTTGTATGAAAAAGTTGGGGCTATTCAAGTCTGGGGCCCCAACGACATGAAAGAAAATTTGAAAATTTTTTCCGGAAAATAACCCCTTTAGCGCAACCCCAAAAACTATAAAGCGCGCAATCATTCACATTTGTACACATATTCTGGATGCTATTCTCGAAATTTTTGTTAATAAATTTCGGAAAAAAACTCCCAGCAAACCCTTTACAAAATTGTACATACGTATAGCAATAAACTATTGATGAATCATGCAATGCTGCCTGATTTTCAATTAAATCATGTTTATTGAAACGATTGATCGAACATTGCTTTAATTGCGATTGTGACATTGGGTTTACCACTTTTTTCTTTTTTTCTTGCTTTATCTAAATTTTTGCCAACGATCTCAATTAAAGTTGTCTCTGCACACATTTTGGACATTTTTAGCAAGAAGAAATTTCGAAAAAAATAATTATAAATTTTTTCACGTGCCAGTCTCTAAATATATAACAATTTATAATTTTATTTAAATTTTTATATTTTAACAAATTTTTTAAGAATGATTGATGAGTTGGACGGCTGTCGAATGAACATGTTTGAAAACACGTCGAAATAATTTAGAGCGCACTTTTTTGCTCATTATTATCAGCATCCATGGAGGTGTCAAGCAAATCAGATCCTTGATAAATGGTTGAATCACTAATATGGTAGCTCTGACTGAGCTTGTTGGGCTTACAAAATAAGAAATTAGCTAAAAAAATTGACTATTTGGCATAAAACCATCAGAATAAGTAAAAGGATAATTCAAATCGGTGAAATAGGTTTAGCAAGTTTCTATCTTTGTCAAGGTGATTCCAATTTCGAGGGGCGCATGAAAAAATAGCGGCACATCATCCAGGATTTTTCTGAATACGAATACACGAATGTGTGTATTCGTATTCACTTTCGTATTTGTATTCATATTCGTTTTTCGAATACAAATATGTATTCGTATTTGCTTGCACTTTTTATTTTCGTATTCGTATTCATTCCCAGTATTCGTATTCGGAAAAACCGAATATGAATGACATCATCCTTTCCATAATACACCCATGCTCACGGTACTGTATATACAGGGTGTTTCAAATAAAACCTACCTATTTTATTTTGACATAGTTTTTTTCTCGTTATTTTCCAAAAGTCGGAAATTCAGAATACTTTTCCAGAAAATGCTATGTCAAAATGAAATAGGTA
>OZJO01027044.1:0-33267 GCA_900406225.1 Acrobeloides nanus | reverse complement strand
GCCAGAGATATGCCCACTTGAAGTTTGACCTAAAGCTCAAAAGGCCGACCTACCGTACAGGGGTACCAAAAAGTCGGACTCAAAAACGGACTTCAAATTCGTGTTCAGCGACCCCGAAAACCTAGGGTATACCACGGTTTCAAAAATTGATTCGAATTTTCGTTACTATGGCCACCCCAGGTTCGACATTTCGGGACATCGTCTCTTAATTGTTTTATATTTGATTCTGATCTTTACTTCAATACACTGACCCTGAACTAGGGTCATGGAAGCATTTTCAAACTTCGGGAATGTGCGAATCGATTCCTCGCATCGAATTACCTCGAACAGGATCATTTTTAGGAAAATAATTTTTGGGCCCAAAATTCATGAAAAAAATGGTCAAATGGAACTTTTTTGGGGCCACTCTGTAAAAAAATTTTGTAAAAAAGTATACATTTGTAAGGATTTTAATTTATTAACAGCATTGTGAAAACGAGTTCTCTCATCGTCTGTAAGAGTACGATATTCTTTACGAATTGCTTTTCTTAAATATTTTCCATCTGGTAGAGAACACTCGGATTTTCCTCTAATTTTTCCTAAAATATCTCTAGTAATGTTCGTACAAGGTGGAACAAAGTCCGATCAAATTTATCGGAATCGGATCGTTACACAGACCTGGGATCACTACGCTATCCGAACCAGGGTCAAGAAAGCGTTTTTACGCTTTTGGGAGTGCACGCAATCAATTCCCCGTATCAAATTACCCCTATATGGGTCATTTTTAGAAAAAGTTTCGGATCCAAAATTCATGAGAAAATCGAAAAAATTCCACTTTTTTTGGGACTCCATGTAAATCAACTCCCCCCCCCCAATATTAAATGATAAACATTTTGAGTTATTTCAACCCACCTTTTAATCCTTTACAAACGCACTCAAAATCTTGACATTCAACTACTAATGAATGCTCTTTGTAATCTTCAGCGTCGACACCTATTAACTTTTCGGATGTCGGCTTTCCTAAAGATGTTTGCTTTCCTATAGATGTTGATGTTGGCCTTCTTATGAATGTCGGCTTTCTTATATTTTCTATAGAATCTCCTCCTTTACCATCACCATTACCACTACCACCACGGCCACCACCACCACTATCTTCACGACCTGATAGACAAAGACAATTAGGATTTTCAATAACCTATAAAAAAATATTAATATATTTACTACAAAAAATTTACATAAGCCCTAATGTTCTGTTGCTGAAATTGTAAACAAAGTCTTTTAAATACTGGAGATGAAGCGGCGCTACAACTATCTTGTCCAAAAACAGATACATACAAAGATAATATTATAAAACATAACAGTAATAAATTCATAAAGCTGGCCATCTAAAGTTTTTATATTTTTTTTATAGGTAGAGAAACAATAATTCGATCATTTAAAAAGACTCATTATTCGAAACAAGTCCAACTTTTGAGTTGCGATAATTAAATTATTTTGTCAACCTTTCATACAATGTCATTTCAAAAAAAACTAGTAATTTAGAAAGTTTAAATCATTTATGACAAAGAACAGGGTCTATTGATTGAATACTAATTGAGTTGATTAAACTTGTTCAAGAATTATGCAGCTACATCACTATCTTACTCCCGGAGGTAGTTTGGGGGAGGAGAGAATGCCTAAATTTCGGGAACTTTGCACTCGGATTTTTACAAAACCTAGCACAAACGATAGGTGAAAATTAGTACAGGTTGCCCCAAAATTACGCGGGATTTTTTTATTTCCATTTAAAAAAGCAATAACGAAACAAAAAAATAAGACATAAACACATAAATTTATTCAAAATGTCCGCCTTGCGCATCGATCACAGCATCAAGTCGCCTCATCCAGTCGTCAATCGATTTATTAATCACGTCTTGGTCCAAATTATTAAAAGCTTTAACAATTGCCTGCTTTAACGATTCGACATTTTTATGTGCTTCTGCTCCAACTTCAGATTCAATGATGCTCCAAATTGCATAATCTAGCGGATTTAAATTTGGTGAAGATGCTGGCCATTCGCTTTTTTGATAAAATCGGGAAAATGCTCATCTAGCCACTTCTGAGTCGAAATTTCGAACTTTAAAAAAATCCCGCGTAATTTTGAGACACTTTGTATGTTACAACACCGGTATCAAAACAAACGGTACTCGGATGTGTAAAAAAAGGGCTGAAGGGGCTATGTGAATAATAGGTGTTTTCATAATATCGTTCCGGTAATTTTTAAAGCATATATCTTAATAGGAAAATACTTTCTCGACTCGGTTTTTTCGTGCGTCAGAAATTCAATGCAGATCACACATGCATAATGGGTCTTTTAGGGTTTTCGAACAAAGAGCCGGGGTTGTGCATAACGCAAGGGTGGAGAGGGGGTCGTGCATGACGCGTGGCCATGAACAACACATTTCACTAAGCGCGACCTTTTTTTAGAAGCGTTTTTTAAGGCCTTTAAACTAAGGTGGCGCCATTAGACGAAAAACTTTCGTATTGCACAAACGAAAATGGAATATGATTATATTAACATTTACGAGGCACATTCTCTAATGTAGTTAATTATGTTAGGCAAAAAATAAGATTTGAACAACTTTTTTAAAACTATCCTAATGAAATATTAGGCATTTACGTTTTTGAAAACCGGTTTTGGATTATGGACATAGTCTTTAGAGCTTGGCATAAATGAAAAAATTGTACAATGCACGAAAATGTATGTGAAAAGGCTAAAATTGAGGAATAGAATAACATTTTAAACAAATAAATTCTTTATAAAACAGAATAAAATAAAGATCATCAACTACCTTTCTCGGCATATCCAAAGGCAGCTCCAAACATTTGTTCAAAAAAAAAATGACGAAAAGTCTGACCCGGTAGGAAAAATGTTGGAAACTACCAAGATGGGGAGTTTTCAATGCGAGGAATCGATTGCGTACATTGCCTTGATTCGTATAATCTAATATTTTTGTGTTAAATAAAAAACATGACTTTTTATTAATTGATACTATATCACTAATTTTTATTTTCAACATTATTTTAAACACAAACTATCATTAATTCGGCAAGTGAAAGGCAAGTTCGACAACTCTGTTTACAATTCTCTAACATATATCTTGGGTTTTTTATACATTGTCCTTGTTTTGACCATTCAAAACATTCTTTCCTGTTATCAGTGCAAGCTAAAAATCTTTATCAGATTGTTGTGACGGTGTATGCGCATCCCCAATGAATCAATTTTTTGAAACTTCTTAGGTTTAACAGAAAAAACTTTGTCTCCGAAATTTTTTGAGAAATACTTTTTTAAAGCTGAAAATGCTCAAAAAAATACGATTCTTGTAGAAAAAATTGAAAATTTTAAGAGACGATATTTCGAAAATTCGTACCTAGTTGGGCGTATTGTTAAACGGTTCGAGCGGGTACCAATTTGAATTTATTTAGTGAGATTAAAGGACCAGTGCAACAGAAAAATTGATTTTCTGGAAATAAGCCTATCATGTAGAACTGCGTTCACTGATCATTTTTTATTTTTACAACATAGGGAGTAGATCTCATTCATGGAGAAAAATTGCAAAAAAGTGAGGTGACTGGGGACAGTGCAAAAAGGAATTGTCCTCGATGGGGACCGAACCACCACCTCTTGTGCAAAAACTAGCACTTTGTATTATCTAGGGTGTTTTTCNGATCTCATTCATGGAGAAAAATTGCAAAAAAGTGAGGTGACTGGGGACAGTGCAAAAAGGAATTGTCCTCGATGGGGACCGAACCACCACCTCTTGTGCAAAAACTAGCACTTTGTATTATCTAGGGTGTTTTTCGGACAAGGTAATGAATTTTTGGCACGCGCGGTTTGACTCGAAATGACTTATAAAAACTTTCCCATGCGTTAATCTCACTAAATAAACTCAAATTGGAGCCCGCTCTAATCATTTAACGATAAAGCCGAATTTTCGAGATATCGTCTCTTAAAATTGAGGATCAGCAAGCGTCGCGCTCTTCTGAAACTGGACTCTAGATATGGCTATGGAAGGGGGTGGGTATCTTCTTGACATACATAAAGCATCACGATGATTTATAGCTGAATTACAAGAACCACAACTGAGCCGGCAATTATATGACATCCAATTAGAATTGATTTGACATTGTCCTTGAAGTGTCCAAAAAGGGCAACAAAAATTGTTATCATGACATCCAATCTTAATATGTATATGTACATTTGGTTTAAACAGGGTGATAACGAGTTATGCTTACACTTGTGCTGGGTGGGTGCTTTACTGTGCTTGTCTGGGTATGTGGTCTTGGTGTTGTGCGAGGAGGTGGGCGTAAAGTATTTGGGGGTCTTTGGCTGAATGGGTTTCTAATTCTTGGTGATGTTTTAACTATGCTTGGCGTAGTTTTAACTGTTCTTGGCGTTGTTTTAACTGTGCTTGGCGTTGTTTTAACTGTGCTTGGCGTTATTTGAACGGTCTTTCTTTGTCCCTCTGAACAGAATCCTTGTATACACCGATTGCATGGTCGTCCATCTGAAAAATAATAGATGGGTTTTATTTAAAGTTTTAGTACCTTCAATATTCTTACACCATCCATTATAGCAAGGGTTGTCACCTAAATTGTTATGGATTTTTTTAAAACTTTTTTTACTATCGATAGTCCCGGAACAGTTGCCGCCGACTTTTATTTTGACGCCACAATGTCTTGGGTTCTTCGTATGATCACAAAATAGATATCTTAATAAACTTTTATTATCTCAGTTTTGCTTTAAAGTATACTTCGAGCCACAAAGTTTCACATCACAGGTGGGACGTGGTTCATATTCATATAATAGATCAGTATACTAAATAACTAAATAGTAAAGTTAAATTTTCCATACCTTATTGCTAAGCCCATCTTTATTTTTAATATAAGAACCTTGAAATTTAAATGGCCGCATTTCTGCATCTAGATAATGATTGGTTATATGGCATGTGGAATGAGGTTCACGATACACATTTTCTCTTTCATGACGATTCTAAATCCTACTATAAACATGTAATGTGTGTCTAGACGTAGAGCCTGCACTTGACAAATAAACTTGACTTGACATGACTTGACAAAGCTTGTCAAGTGTAAAGTCAAGTCAAGTTTTCAGAAAAATTTTTGTCAAGTCAAATGTCAAGTCAAGTTGAAAGAATTTTTTTTTTGTCAAGTCAAGTGTCAAGTCAAGTTGAAGAAAAATTTTTTCGTCATGTTTCAAGCCAAGGATTTTTATGAGTTATTTATAAGTATTAAAACAATTTATATTTGTGTAAAAGACATAAAACAGTTTTATAGCTCTCTTGACTCTGACTCAGAGTCAATAGAGCTATTTTGAATTCTTTTCTACATGTCAGTTTACGGGGATAATTTTAAGCGAAAAATCGAGTGCGAGCATTTTCGAAGCAATAAAAAATTTTCCTAGTCCTAATTTAAACACTTTTGTTTCAATATATCTACCCTCCTCTAAAGGATTCCTTGACTCTAATTCAGAAAAATTGTAGGTGACTTAAAGGATCAGTTCGATCGGAAAATTTTTGTACATATCTAGACTAGACGATCTTGGGAACGATAGATTTAAACCCCAAGTGCCATTCCAAAAGTTGTAGAGAACGATGAGGCGATTGATACCACCACCGGACCCAAAAAGGTTGCAAATTGGATGCCCTGCTCCCGGTAATAGAATTAAAAAGATTTACAAACATTAAAATAACCTGATTCTTTTGTCGCCACATTTCAAATATAAAATCGACGAAGCTATGCAAAAGGAAAAATACTGGATCGCCTACAGCTGTTTGCTATAAATAAAAATGTGTAAAATGATAAAAGAAAAATTCGTACAAAATCACCCATATCCCCTCCTATTCCGCCAACATATTGGTGTACCGCCCCATGGACATATTCTAATGTTTTTTCTACCCACCTAGTACCATCTTGGGATCCATGCCAATTAATGGAATCGTTACACTTCTAAAGGGTTTGTACATAAATAATACTCAAAATAACTTTTAAAAACTTTCCCATGCGTTAATCTCACTAAATAAACCCAACTTGGAACCCGCTCAAACCGTTTAATACTTATCGCCTGGGACCTTCGAGTGTTCAAGAAAGCGTTCCTTAAAATAACTACCATAACTCCACCATCGCGTACTTCACCATCGCCAAATATTAAATATATGCTATGATTTGTCAAAATTGTTGTTAAATTGAAATCTTGAATTAATGTATTGCCAAAATTTGACCCTAATTTCCTCCGAATCATCGCGTTTCCCTATAAAAGGAAAAATAATAATACGAAAGAAAATTTTCACTACTAAGTTTATGATAGGTACATCTTCTTTATGAATTTGACTATCCGAATTTGCCATTTTGTTTATCACTTCCAGTGTTATCCATTTTTCAAATGGACCTGAATTTAATTTTCCACGTTTGTCAACAGATCCCATAAAATCGGCAGTCCACATTATAGAATCTTTGGGATCGGGTAAAATTTGATCCATTGTCGAATCCCAATATGGTAACGCTATTGATGGATCGATTTCTCGAAGTGAGAGTTCAAATCTTAGGAATGCTTAAGATAAAAAATGATTTTGTTATTACCTTTTTGTAAATTCACGATGCCATACTACAAAGGCAGGCCCGCCATGAGCACCACCACCATAGGAGTGATGATAGTGCAAAGCATGAAAATAGTCATAGCTATATTTTAAAATAAACACACAGAATATCCAAAAAATGCATTTTACTTTTTTTTTCATAATTTTTAAACCCAAATATTTTTCCTAATAATGACTATATTAGGGGTATTTCGATGTGGGCAATCGATTGCGCTCATTCACGAAACTTAAAAATGCTTCCTCGTCCCTGATTAATGATGGGTATATTGAAGCGAAATCAAAATTTTAAGTTTTCGCTTGACCCTTGAATCAGGGAAGCATTTTCAAGCTTCGGGAATGTGCGAATCGATTCCTCGCATCGAATTACGTCGAACAGGATCATTTTTAGGAAAAAAGTTTTGGGTCCAAATTCATGAAAAAAAAATAGTCAAGTGGAACTTTTTGGGACTACCCTGTAAAAAAATTTGGTAAAAAAGTATACATTTTTGAGAATTTTAATTGATTAACAGCATTGTGAAAACGAATTCTCTCATCGTCTGTAAGAGTACGATATTCTTTACGAATTGCTTTTCTTAAATATTTCCCATTTGGTAGAGAGCACTCGAATTTTCCTCTAATTTTTCCTAAAATATCTCTAGTAATGTTCGTACAAGGTGGAACAAAGTCCGATCAAGAAAGTTTAACACGACAAAGATCAGTTGGAACATTATGTACTTTGGAAAATCTACATAATTTTGGAGCGATTTTTCCATATGAGAAAAAATCGGGAGTAAAAAATAATTTTTGCGCGCATTATCGAAATGACGATATTTTAGTTTTCGAGAAATCCAAGTTCTCAAACTTGATAAGACAATATCTCGGCGAATTTAAATGCTATCATCCTGATCGATCACTTATTGGTTCCTGAGTATAAGCCCTTTCAACTTTACTATAACATCATTATATCATTCAGGCTTCAAAGACTTGCCAAAAAGGAAAACAGAAACCAACAGTGTAGGTTCAAGACTAGGCAGATCAACAAACTTTTGAGACTCTCCACGGCACCCGGTAAAGCACTAGGGCATTTTATCGCGAGGTCGCTGATTCTAGTCCCGCTTGTGTCCATTTTAATTTTTTGGCCTTTTTAAATTTTTAAAAAGAAATACGGCATTTTTTATAACTCGAAGAGGCGAATAAAATGGCACCAAAATTATCCAAAAAAATCAATTCCCCCGTATCAAATTACCCCTATATGGGTCATTTTTAAAAAAATTTCGGGTCGCAAAATTCATTTAAAAATCGTGAGAATTATACTTTTTGGGACACCATGTAAATCAGCCCCCCAAATATTGAATGAAAAAATTTTGAGTTACTTCAACCCACCTTGTAATCCTCTACAAACGCACTCAAAATCTTGACATTCAACTATGATTGAATACTCTTTGTAATCTTCAGCATCGACGCCTATTAACTTTTCGATTATCGGCTTTCCTATAGGATCTCCACTACCACCACCATAGCCACCACCTACATCACCACCTGGTAAACAAAGACAATTAGGATTTTCACTAATCTATAAAAAAATATTAATACATTTATAGCAAAAAATTTACATAAGCCCTAATATTCTGCTGCTGAAATTGTAAACAAAGTCTTTTAAATACTGGAGCTGAAGCGGCGCTACAATTGTCTTTTCCAAAAACAGATCCATACAAAGATAATATTATAAAACATAACAATAATAAATTCCTAAAGCTGGCCATCTAAAGTTTTTCTATCTGTTTTATGGGTAGAGACTCAATAATTCAATCATTTAAAAAAAGATTCATTATTCAAAACAAGTACAACTTTTTAAACGTGATAATTAAATTGTTTTGCCAATTTTCACACAATGTCATTTCAAAAAAAACTGGTAATTTAAACAGTTTAAACTATATATGAAAAAGAAAAGGGTCTGCTGATTGAATACCAATTAGTTGATTAAACTTGATCTCGAACTATGAGCTATACCACTATCTTATTCCATCCTCAGTGCCGTAATTTTGGTACAGATTCGGGGAGTGGGGGGGGGGGTAGTTTGGGTTTGGGGAGGAGAGAATGTCCAAATTTCGTGAACCTTGCACTCGGATTTTTACAAAATCTAGCACAAACGATAGGTGAAAATTAGTAGGATGCAACACCGGTATAAAACTAAACAGTACTCGGATCTGTGAAAGAAGGGCTGAAGGGACTATGTGAATATTAGATGTTTTTTTAATATCGTTCCAGTAATTTTTAAAGCATATATCTTAATAGGAAAATACTTTCTCGACTCGGTTTTTTTCATTAGTAATGAATCGTGTCTCAGAAATTCAATGAAGATGGTTTCAAGGAAAGACCACAGTGACGAAACTTGTAAAAATTAGAACGCAGAATTGCCCGATATAGCTTAGTGGCAGATCTCTCGATTTACAGTTCCTAACGGAGGAGAGTTCGATAAGACTTATGAGAATCGAACCCTCCTTGTTAGAAAAAATTTTTAAAAGTCATTTCGAGTCAATCCGAGTTCCCTAAAAAATTGTGTTCGAATCTCAAAAACCCGATTTTATGTTGATTCCTCTAAATTTTTACACGTTTTATTGTGTGCATTTATTTATTTACACTGAATAAGTAATGATAAAATTAATATACAAAAATTAAAATTTATAGAAGATAGCCTCATTTGAGTTTTGATATAACAGACTAGATAGACACGACTGCCTAATTATTGATGTTCACTAAAAAGTTTAAATTATTAAATGATCAGAATAAAAAGTGATCTTACACTTCGTGCACATCTCTTCCCCATCTGCCGCCATAGCCTCCATAACCATATTGGCGTTTGGCACGAGTCTCAACTTCTTGAACATCACGACCCCACCTACCACCGTAGCCACCATAACCATATTGTCTCTTTTGACGGCTCTCTATCCCTTCAACATCTCTTCCCCATCTTCCTCCATAGCCACCATAACCATACTGGCGTTTTGCTCGAGTCTCCATTTCGTGCACATCTCGACCCCATCTACCACCATAACCTCCATATCCATACTGGCCATAAACATAGGTGACAACGCAAAGTACAAAAAGGGAGATCTTCAAAAGTTTCATGGTGTTGGGAATTCGATTTAAACTAAAGTTTGAATTATAAGACTGGTCGAGATACAAGTCTTTCAATTGCTTTTTTCATACAAATCTAACGTAAAAACACGTTCCAAAATTAAAAAACTCGTATCTCGGCCAAAGCTCCACCGATTTGGATGATCGACCACGGAAACGATACGTTGTATTTTAAGGGCGTAAAAGAATTTTCCTAAAACTCAACAACTATGGAAAATTATGGGTTTGAAAGCTCAAAAACCCTCCCTCTTCGTTTGTTTATGATTTCAGAGATGGCTCTAAATGAATTCGGAAGAGTTTCAGAATTTTAGGATGGCGAGTTTTTAATATTGGGATCACATATTTAAACATAGGCAACAATTGAAAAAATTTTTAGACTATGACATTTTGGGTTGGCTCCATGATCTTAGATCTTCAAACAATACGTCTTAAGTAGTAGGATAGTTGATATTAAACTAGATTGTTGTCTAGTTTGGGAGACGACAAATAGGCGGTACTATAGGAAAAGATCTACACAAGGTGAAAATATCTTTTTTAGTCATTTTTAATCATATTATTTTTTGAGAAACAACAGTTTTATTAGGTTCTAAGAAGATCGTTTTTTCGTTTATTAATATGACTAGTAAAAAAATTAAAAACAAATTTAACATTACCAAATGACGTAGGCTAGTGTTCGGCCCTAACCTTAACAGAAAAAATGTAAAAAATTCCTAAATGTTATGTTTCTGTTAAAAATGATTTGAAACATTTTTTCAAAAATCCTAATTTTTCAACAAAAAAATTTCGCTCATATTTAATTTTTTAAGCTCGTATTATTTAAAGCAAGGAAATAGTAAAAAAAATTTTTAAGGAAGACAAAAAAATTTCAAATAGTTCAAATAGAATTTCTGGCTACCTACCTGAAAAGGATGTCATCCAGGGTTGCCACATCCCTTGGTACATAGTTTTCGAAATATGGAATTTCCTTTCCAGGGATACCCAAAATGGCACTTGTAAAGATTGTCCCCTAGAATTCCATAGTTTTTTCTTATAAAATTTAATACGGGTCGACGCAGAATTTTTTGTCGAATTATATATAATGAAAAAACCGCATCGAAAGCAGCCACACGTAAAAAGATATTCAAACGTTTACCGACATACCTAATATAAGACGTGTAATATCTGTTAGTGATGATCAAATCGGAAAGATCGAATTCAAAATTTGGGGGTCAAATCGAAACGAAATCGAGGTCGAAATTTCGAAATCGAATTTCATAGGGAAATGAAACATTTTTGTTCGAAATTTTAAAAAAATAATGTCGTAAGTGGTGAAAAATATTTTAAAATAAATAATTCAAATAATCCAAAATATGAATAAAGTTCAATATCCAAAAATGTCCAATGTCGTCAATTTAAAGATGTAGATGAGGCCTCTTAGACGAATAAAAATTGGATGACAAAATCTGAAAGTTCACACTACTGCTTTGAGCGTACTCCAGTTAGAATCATACATTCCCAAAGGGGGGGGGAGTCTCCCCCTCCCCCCCTTCCCCTAACCAATCCGGCAAAAAGGCCAAAAATAGGACCAACCCGGCATCGGAGCGGCCGGGTTGGTTCTTTTTTTTTGGTCCTCAAAATTTTCAAAAAAAAACATAAGGGGGGACCAAGGCAAATTTTTGAAAATTTTAGACTCAACCTAGCACCAGACCCCTCTTTCCCCCTGTTTGTCTACCTATGGTTAGAATATGCGCTGCTTGGGCCAAAAGTGCAAGGTGGGGAAATAATCAAATATAATAAATCTTTCTCGAAAAAATTTTAGAGAAAGAACCAAAAATGTACCTATTGAGTGCGCACCAAATTCTCTGGATAATAAAAAAATAATAAACATAGCACACTGAAATTTTGCTCGGCGGACAGTCCGATCTCGGAGGAGAATTCGATCTAGAGCATCAGCCCTGTACTTGGGACCTCCAATTGTCGTAAGTGGTAGACCCTTGTGTGTTGGGGTTGGGATGTAGTAGAACAGATAGAATGGTTTATTAAAGATATAAAAGGTATAGTGTTCCCGTTGGTTGGCCATCGGCAGGACTAAAGAATAAGCTCAAGCCAAGTCTAGCAAGGCTCGTTCCGAGGTCTTGACCTATGGCGTCCATTGGGCGCCATAATAAAGAAGTTTATACATTTTTAAAAGAAAAAGAAAACACAAAGAGAATACTGTGATTTTTAAATTTTTTTCAAAATTTTCAAAAAAATTTTAAAGGGCCCTTAGGTTTGGTATATTTTTTTGTTGTTTATGGAATAATTGCAATTTCGATTTTTTCGAAATTTGAAACCTCAAAATAAAAACCGAAACCGAAATTTTGGGTTGAAATTCGAAATTGAAATCACAATTTTGACGCATCACTAATATCTGTGCATGCGTGCGTCCGGACTAACGTTTGCAGATTAAATTTAAATTCACTGCTAAAACTAAAGTTGTAAGGGGCGATGAAAGAAGACGATCGATACCAAAATCATCGAAAACGGAGATAAAAATTTTTTGTTACTTGGTTATAAAGTAATACATATACTTTATATATACGATATATATATCGGAAGCTCCGCCTAGGAGCAACTTTCGAGAGCATAGATGCCGCAAGCGCTCCTGTGCGCCGTAGGCGCTCGGTTTCCACAGTTTATTGACAAAAAAACTCTTTTTATTTAAAAATCTTACATTCCATTAATACAAACCTACTCTTATTTTCTATTACCCATCCCCCAATTGATGAATGCATTCTTCTTTGGTCATTAATAAAATCAAAGTGTATTTTGTTCTTTGACATAATAAGATAATTTTGATCAAGTTTTGCCTTAAAGTTTTACTTTAATCTTTAAGTTTGTATTCATTATTCTTTATTTTTTTAAACTATCCCTTTAATTTATTTTTTACTCATAAATTAAAGGTGGCGCCATTAGACGAAAAACTTCCTTAATTTTTATTGCATTGTTTGTCAAACGAAAATGGATTGTGATTATATTGACATTTACGAGGCACATTCTCTAATGTAGTTAATGATGGTAGACAAAAAATTAAGATTTGGACAACGTTTTTAAAACTATTTCAATGAAATATCAGGCATTTACGTTTTTGGAAACCGGTTTTGGATTATGAACATTGTCTTGGCATGAATGAAAAAATTGTATAATGCACAAAAATGTACATGAAAAAGCTAAAAATTGAGGGGTAGAATAAAATTTTAAACAAATAAATTCTTTATAAAACAATAGAATAAAGATCATCAACTATCTTTCTCGGCATATCCAAGGACAGCTCCAAATATGTTTTCAAAATGGCGAAAAGTTTGGCCCCGGTAAAATGTTGGAAACTACCTAGATGGGGGTTTTTCAATCGAGGAATCGATTGCATGCATTCCCGAAGCTTGAAAACGCTTTCCAGATTTTTCGAATTTTTTACCCAAAACCCAAGGGTGGACTAAGGGGTTGGAAACTGAATTTTTCAAAAATTCAAATTTTTAATTGGGACTTTTTGCATATTCCCCATGTCCAAAAACGTTGGAAAACTGTAATGAAAATTATTCCGGCCCTCAAAAACATGGTATTTTTGTTTCATACATCTTTTTAATTTTGGCCCAAGGGGGCAGGTGCCTCCTTGCTTACACCACTGCGAGTGCATGTGTCCGGACTAACTTTTGAAGGTGCTATCCAAACCCTTTTATCGATATACCAACGTGAAGAGGACGAAATTCTACGAATTTTGACACCAAAATCTCCAATGGAAAAATTAGAAAATCGATTTTTAATTTTCACATTACACCAAATAGTATGTCTGAGACTAATACATGTTACTCAGACTAATTCATGTTATGCGAATTTCATTTCTAGAGAACTATGTACCGCTCGGAAGCGTCACTTGGGACGATCGGAAACGAAGCCGAAGAACGAGCGCTGCAGGCGCTCACTCGGAACGCGAAGCAGAACTTGTTCTCCATTTATAATTTTAAATAAATAAACTATTTATAAACTAATAGATAAAAACAAAGATAAAAACTATTATTTAGTTCCCGGCATATCTCCTCCATCTTCCGATGATGGTACAAAATGACTTGACCAAGCTTCTTGTTGAAATGGGTCAAATTCACTACCACCTCCAGCTACACAAACACCATTTTCACAATGACCTCTGAAGCAAGCGTCTTCACCTAAAAAAAATCAAGTTTAAACATTTTTTGGTGAATTAAAAGTCTTACCATTAGTGAAACCTGTACAATTTCCACCTAATTTAATTTTTGAGGCACATCTGAGTAAGCCATGAGATCGATCACAAAAAAGGTACCTAACGTATAAATGGTTTAAAAAATTATTGATCCTTTTTTTACTTTGAACCGCAATTAAGAGTAAATTCATTACACATAGGCCTTGGTTCATATTGATAAAATTCACTATACTAAAATTTAGCTAATTAAAGAATATGACTCGCAAGTTTTTGGGGAGGGGGCCTTTGAAATTTGTTAACGTTTTGTGGGATGGGGTAGATAATTTTTTCGAGTTTTAGATTTTTGTAATGTTTGTTCGACGAGCAGGTGACTTCCACAAATATATTAATAATTAAATGTTGGGATGAATCAGCTAGTCTTTTTGAAGGGCCGTCCCGGGGCCCGGATCGACGCAGGACCAGCCCAGGGCTGCCCATGCCGAGACCTAAGACGCAAGTTAACAGTCCATACCAACTGTGGCACAGACCGACAAGGACGCCAGTTAAAAAACCGATTAGATAGTATGCACTCAAAATTTAGAATTTGTTCATCAAAATTGGCATTTTTGATGGTTTTCAGCTTAAAAGCTGACTGAAAATCCTCAGAAAATATTAATTTTTGGTGAATAAATAATGATTTTTGATAAAAAATTAAAATTTTGGGCAGGCCCGTACTGTCCAGTACTCCAATTAAAAATCTAGATCCAACCCCCTAAAAGAATATATTTTACATACTATATTACTAAGTCCATCGCTATTTTTCAACGGTAGATTATTTTCATCGTAAAACGGATACATTGGATTTGATAGGTAATGTGCTGGGGTATGACAAAATATACTTGGTTGTGGGTAAGAATTCTCTTGTTCTTCTGGAGTCTAAAACAGCATAAAATAGGAAAAAGGAATAACTAAACTTGATAATTCTGTCTCCAAACTTCCCAAATTAAGTCTACAAATGAATGAAGCATGAAAAACAATGGATCATTAGCAGCTGTTTGCTAAAAAAGGTGGTTTTTTATATTGAGTAAATAAATTACTGGGTTTCCAAAATCTCCACCAATATAATTGTGAATAGTTCCATGTGCCACTTCCAGTGAATATGGTAATTCGTTGGTCCATCTCATCTTTACAGAACACCCCTAGAAAATCATAAATATTAAGTTGTTCACATTTTTTTTGTGTCATTGCCGTGCGCGGTGTGTCCCATTTAGTCTTAGGCGTGTCTAGCACGCTAATGTTATTTTAAGAATAACCTAGGAATTACTATTCTGTAGAAGAGCATACCTCTCTAGCTGTTGGTGATGTTAAAATCCTATGAATACTATTATTAGTTAAAATTCCTTGAACTATTTCTTCTGTAAATAACTGGCCGGTAGTATTAAAAAGTCGCTTAATCTTTGTACCACCCTAAAATTTGGCTTGTGTGTTGTATCAAGCATCCTTACACACTTTACCAAAATCCGATTATAATTTTGAAATTCAGGATCCGTTTTGTCCGGTACAGGATCCCTATTATTAACTGCAATAGTTTTCCAGTCACCAAAAGATCCAGTATTAACGTATCCAATGTCGTATGTTCTACCCGCAAAATCATCCGTCCATAATATTGAATCTAATGGATTTGGGAGGTTTTGATCTAGAACAGAATCCCAATACGGTAATGATACAGTTGGATCAAATTCTTTTAAAGCAATTTCGTATCTATTTATAAATTCTCGATGCCAGGGTGCAAAGGCAGGGCCTTGATGAGCGCCACCTTCTTGAGCATATTGATAGTGCCAATAAGCAAAACGGTCATATCTAAATTAACCCTAGTTGTTGATAATGCCTGCCAATTAGTATGGATAGATTTTGAAATTCGCATAATTAATCGGGTTCAAGTTGAATCGTCAAAGTAACGAATTTTCAAAAAATTTCTTCAAAAACCCTCTTCTGAAAAAATTTTCAGCAGAGGCTTGCGAATAAACTTGTTGAAAATTTGTTACTTTGACGATCCAATTTGAAGTCGATTAATCATGGAATTTTACAATCTGGCCACCCTGCTGTAGATTCCTGAATCGGAATACAATTTTAACGGGCTCGACTAGCTCGGAGCTAGCCAGTGGCGTTGCCGACCTGCACTTACAGTTGAGAATTCTTTAATTTCCTGAGTGCATTATGGTACCGAGTTCGCTCATTATCACTTAACATTCGATACTCTTTTCGAATCGATTTTGATAAAACTGCTCCATTTCTTAACACACATTCGGAATTTGGGCCACTCGTTCCTAAATTTTTCGCGAAGAAATTATTAGTTCGAAAATTTGTTATACCTCTTAATTTTTGGCATACGCAAGCAAAAGATCTGCAACGCACTGTATTAGATTCTCTGGGAGGCAAACTACTAACAGCTCTAGCTGGTAATATGATATCATTTCTAGGTACGGGATGAGTATCTATATTTGTTGAAAGAAAATATGATCGTTTAAGTAATACCTGTCCAACTTTTTATAAAGCTACAATACTAAAAAATTTTTCTTATAAAGGTGGTAAAATTGCCCATGTCCTATATAATTGAATAGGTGTACATTACTCGTGTACAAACTACTCCCCCCTCCCAAGTGAACGCTTCTCAATTTAACTCCTCCCCCATAAAAAAATGAAAACCCCTGTCAATTTAAAGGACCAGAAAAATCTATCCGAAAAATGATATATTTGGATAGATCATGAAAAATGGAGCATTTTTTGTTTTTATGACATATTCTGAATCGTTGTAGTTTTCGAGATAATTGCATTTGAAATTTTGAATTTGTTACAAGCACTTCGTTGTAATACACAAACATTTTTTGAATTTTTGCGGAAAAATCGATTTTTTAAATTTTCATAAAATGAACATTGTAGCAATTTTTATAGCTAAATGAGACGAACAAAATGACACCAAAATTATCCAATTTGAACATTGTTTTGGGTTATTGAAACGAAAATTCTGATTCATGTTTTCGTTTCAATAACCCAAAACAATGTTCAAATTGGATAATTTTGGTGTCATTTTGTTCGTCTCATTTAGCTATAAAAAATTGCTACAATGTTCATTTTATGAAAATTTAAAAAATCGATGCAAAAATCGATTTTTCCACAACAAATTCAAAAAAGTTTGTGCATTACAACGACAAACTTGTAGCAAATTCAAAATCTCAAACGCAATTATCTTGAAAACTACAACGATTCAGAACATGCCATAAAAACAAAAAATGCTCGATTTTTCATGAACTTTCCGAATATATCATTTTTCATATGATTGTAACTTACTGGACTGGTCCTTTAAAAAAGTTATTTAAAGAATTTATTAAAAAGGAAATTAATTCTTGGTCCCCGAAGTTGATTTTTGCAAAATTTAAAGTATACTTACAGCATATCTTCCTCTTCTGTCACCTGTTTGATATTGCTCACATACCAATCTTGTTGCAGGTGTTGGAGCTAAAGAACAATCTTCTATAAAATTTACATCTTGTTTTAGGGAACAAAAGGCGGTTGTCAAAGAAATGCATATAGATAAAGTTGTAAGAAAACAACACAATATCTTCTTATACATCAATATTAATTCTTATCTACAATTTCATAAAGACTTAAATTTTTAAATAATTCTACTACATTAAACTTGTATTACACCATGGCTCCCAATACTCTTTTTTATACAAGATGGGCCAAAAAAGTGGCTTTGTGCAATTTTTTGAGACCCAGATAGTATGGATTTTCTTAATAATAGAAATTTTTTTACAAAAGTGATATAAAATTGTCGGTGTAGTGGTATGGTGAAGAAAATCGACCACATGGTGTAGTGGTTAGCGCGTTAGACTAACAGCTAGGAGGTCGAGGATTCGATTCCCGGGTGCGTCATTTTGTTTTTGCATCATTTTTTGACTATCAATTCAAAGTCAAATATCTCGCCACTGTTAAATAATTTTTATATACGATTTTTTACATGTGTTAGAGGGACTAAAGCTCTGTATTTCCATACAAAAATTAAATTTCTGACATTTTGTTAAGTTGAAGAAAATCGACTTTGAAAACTTCAAAGTAATTTTTGACAATGTTAGGATCAACGAATTTCGAAAATTTTTATCAACACTTATTCGGCTATTGTTCAGCTACAATTAAAAAAGACCGCATAGAAATTCGTTAGAGGGGGTGCAAGAACGACTAAAAACATTGATGTTGCATACCAAAATGAACGCTCTGTACGTTAAAACCATTTATCATACTCAAAATCGGAAGCTTGTAAAACAATTTTAAAAATCCCTCGTTATAAAAAATTTTCTGTTACCTTATTTTAATAAAAAGTATTATCAAATTTTACTCGGCGAGTACAATGAAAAGTAAAAATACTTAACAAATTGAATGTGATTCTATTTGATTGATTTGATTAAACTCTATTTTTGAAACTAAAACAAAAACCGCATCAAAACAAAAAACGCATTATTGAAGCAACACCCAAATGCCAAATTACAGGGTGAGGCAGAATAAACCGGTCACATGTGAATATTTCTCGCATAGGAATTCCATTTTGATACATTCTAATGATCGTGGGTCTTGATCCCTTCATTTTTAGCTAAAAATAGGAATATGATCGAATGAATCAAACTTAAAATTAATGGAATCGCATGTAAGAATGAACAAAATAATAAATAAAATGAACATTCTCATGTGACCGGTTTATTTTGCCGCACCCTGTAATTTAATTATTTATTGAATTCAAAATTTTCACTCGCCCATGGGGCTGTCCAGATATTATGTTATCAATTTTTTAGAATTTTGACCCCTTCCCCCCTACCACGTTATCAAAAATGCACTAATGTTATCAATCTTTTATGAGGACGGCCTACCCCCCGCATGATAACGTAATATCTGGACGGCCCCTTTGAACGGGTTCAAAGAACTCTCTCAAAAATCATACGAGTTTAATCCATGCACGTGATCGGGGTTAGGGATTGATAACGAACCTAAACCGGAACCGGGGCAGCCCAACCGAAACCACGACAACTGAACCGGACCGGGACAGCCAATACCATGCATCCGCAAGAACTAAACTTCGACCTTGCACGAACCTTATTTTAGAACACTCCTCTACAAATCCTGATAGCTGTATAGTAAGGTAGAAAATCTTTATAAAAGTTAAAATAACTCTTACCATACAGCTCCAGCAATTATTTAATGGATAAAAAATGATTGCAAAGTGTTTTAGAGGCCAAGAGATATGCAAAATTTTTCAAGGAATTTAGACAACTTTAGTTTTGGGCCGGGATTCGAACCAACGACCTAAAAAACTGCAAATTTGTCACACTAATCACTAGGCCATGTGAGTTTTCTTCTTTTGTGAACAATATATACCTTGTTTTACTCGCCTTGATGGTAAAAACAATCTCAATCGAGTGGCATTAACCGTTTTTAAATTTTAGCCCATCTCCCATTTTTTTTATTTTGGACCGCCGTGCTTAAGGTGATAAGCGATTTTTCTTGATGAATCTTTGATGTTTTCTTTGTTTTTTCCCTTGTTTTTTCCTATATTGCGATTTCCTCAAATCTTATATGCCAATATACCTTTGATTGCACACCTCTAGTTCTGTGTAGGATGTCTTCATTTTTATGCTTGTCTGCGTGGGGGCATATTTGCGCTCCTTTTCATCATTGACTATATATGAGTCAACTTGAACAATCTTCACTAATTTTTTCCGCATGAAAAACAAATTAAAAAAGAAAGTTAATTATCAGTTGACGTAAATGCCAAATTATTTAAAACCGTAAATAAAATACAGATAAAAATCTTGTGATTCACAATTTGTTAAAAACTACTTATAACTTGATAAGGACCATCTTATTCCCTCATATAGAAAATGTCTGTAAATTTAATTTGTGCTACAATTATTTTATCTTTATTTATAGGTAATATTCAAAAATTAATTAAACTGGAAACCGAGCGGAGCTTCCGAGCGATGCTTCCGAGTAGCGATCCCAAGCGGCGTTCCCGAGCGTTTTATCCACATTCTTTTATAGTCCTCTTGAAATTCACACAAAATGTTTAAAGACCAGTCCAGTAATTCACAACCATATGAGAAAATGATATATTCGGAAAGATCATGAAAAATGGAGAATTTTTGTTTTTACGACATGTTCTGAATCGTTGTAGTTTTCGAGATAATTGCGTTTGAAATTTGAATTTGTGTACAAGCTCTTCGTTGTAATACACAAACTTTTTTGAATTTGTTGCGGAAAAATCGATTTTTGTATCGATTTTTTCAATTTTCATAAAATGAACATTGTAGCAATTTTTACGGCTAAATGAGACGAACAAAATGACACGAAAATTATCCAATTTGAACATTGTTTTGAGTTATTGAAACGAAAATTCTGATTCATGTTTTCGTGTCAATAATCCAAAACAATACTTAAATCGGATAATTTTGGTGTCATTTTGTTTGTCTCATTTAGCTATAAAAAATTGCTACAATGTTCAATTTATGAAAATTTAAAAAATCGATTTTTCCGCAAAAAATTCAAAAAAGTTTGTGTATTACAACGAAGAGCTTGTACACAAATTCAAATTTCAAACGCAATTATCTCGAAAACTACAATGATTCAGAACATGCCGTAAAAACAAAAATGCTTCATTTTTCATGATCTCTCCGAATATATCATTTTTTCATATGGTTGTAAATTACTGGACTGGTCCTTTAAACGCGTTTCTATTGAGTACACACTGTGGCATATTAGTCTGCTTAGACAGACATATCTGCGTACCGCGTAAAAATTGTGAAAAATTAAAAATCTATTTTCTAATTTTTTCAGTGGAGTACCCCCTTGATTTTGATGGCAAAAGTCTTATAATTTCGTCTTCTACAACGTGGTAAAGTCGGGCGCAGTTTGGATCGCACTTTTAAAAATTAACCCGAACACGCACGCACAGACATTATACTTTTTATAAAAGAAATTAAAATTTAAGTGCTACATGCCCAAAATTACAACTCTGAATGTGGATGTGTAACTCATGGCGACTGCGAATTCACTACAATACCAGAATGTATTGACTTAAATAGTTGTACCGGGTCATGTATAGGGCCGTCAGAAGGACAAAAATTTTGCATAAAGCAAAAGATGTGTTATAATCAAGGAAATTCATTGGAGGTAGAATCTGATTTAGATAATCATAAATTACGTAGATTTAATGGATATATAATGATTGTATAAATATTTATTCTTTATTGATTCTTACTTTTTTATACAGGGTGCCCCCTAATGATATGAGGGCTCTATATCCTCGCGGAAGCCGTATAGGCATAATTCCAAAAATTTTATAATCAAATTTGGTATGAGGAACAGTTTGAGGCCGGTTTCGGCAGAATCGGAGTGTATAAAGTTGGGAGTGTTCCTTGTTAGAAAACATTAATGAATGCACTTTACACGCATGAATGAACAACAAAGAAGGCGTAAACAAAAAAGAAAAATGAGCAATATAAAATGAAAAGGGGTTTCTAGATGTCATCTGTAGGATCGTAAAAAATGCGTAAAGTTAATGCTATGAGGAAAAAGAAGAAGAAAATTTATTTAATTACAGTTCCGGTTAAATTTTAACTGAAACGGTTCGGAAAAGCAAAAATAGCCGGAAGATTACATAATCGGAAAATAGCTCGGGTAGGGGGGAGAGAACACCCACAGAAAAGCGTATTTAAGTTCAATTTTTGGATGCATAACTTATACTGCATAAGTGACTAAAAATTTTTTAAAATAAAACTATAAAGATAAAAGTTCATATACCATAGTTTAAAAATGTATAACCCTTTCACATATTTGAGCTACCAGTCCAGTCAGTTACAACCATATTAAAAAATGATATATTCGGGAAGATCATGAAAAATGGAGTATTTTTTGTTTTTACGGCATGTTCTGAATCGTTGTAGTTTTCGGAATAGTTGTGTTTGAAATTTTGAATTTGTTACAAGCTCTTCGTTGTAATACACAAACTTTTTTGAATTTGTTGCGAAAAAATGGATTTTTTAAATTTTCATAAAATTGAACATTGCAGCAATTTTTACAGCTAAATGAAACGAACAAAATGACACCAAAATTATCCAATTTATACATTGTTTTGGGTTATTGAAACGAAAATCTTGATGGTTATCACCAGTAGCGGAACCAGGATTTTGGGAGGCCATCTAGGTAAAAAACTCAGTTTTCCTAAGAAATTTTTCGAATTTTGGACAAAACGCTTTTTTTTAAAAGAAATTTTCGGTTTGGGGGACATGGTTCCCTAGTCTCCCTCCCCTCCCGCTGGCTTCGCCACTAACTGTCCAGGATGGGCTCTCTTGGTTCCGGTATCGGTTCCGTTCCAGTTTATGTTTATTATCCACCCCTGACTCTGATCACATGCAGGGGTTAAACTCTCGTATGATTTTTTCGAAAGAGTTCTTTGGACCCAAAATTACACGGCGAATAAAAATTTGGAATTCAATAATTAATTAAATTGATTGACAGTTTGGTATTGCTTCACTAACGCGTTCTGTGTTCTGGCGTTAAAAAAATCTTACAAAATTTAATAAAATAGTATAGTTCTGGCCTGACACAGAGAGATTGTAGATTCGAGATCTAAATAGAAGAGAAAGCGTTTTATTAAAAAATTTTTGAAAATTTTGAGAAAAAAAATTTTTTATTTTGTTTAAAAAAAGTGACACATTTTCGTGATTCAAGTTTTTAGTCAAAATTGATAAACATGCCGGTCTCTTCTTTGTTTAAAAAAAGTTACTGACTTCCTGTCTTCATATTGTTAAAAAATAATTTATCATTTTGTAAATCTAATGAAGGCTAAAGTAAATATACATAAAGTAAAAAAATACACGGAAGTACCAATCTTTTTAAACTTTATTATTATTGTATTGCATCAATAAATTAAGAATTATTATGCAAATTTTATCTTTATTTATCGTTTTATTGTTATCACTCAAGTAAGAATATAATATAAAATTGAAAGAAACGAGAGCCGAGTGCCTCCTGCGCTCGATGTTTCTCCGAGATTGACTCCGAGCGAGGGGTAAAAAATTGAAAAGATTTTTTTTTCAATTTTTTCCGATTTCTATGATTTTGGTGTCAATCGTCTTCTCTTATAGTCCCCTTTAACTTTTGTAATAACATTCTGGATTTAAATCAATCGTTTCTAGAGACAGACACACAGACATTACACGTTTAAAGTCCAGAGTGTTCATTTTGGTATGCAACATCATGTTTTTAGTCGTTCTCGCACCCCCTCTAACGAATTTCTATGCGGTCTTTTTTAAATTGTAGCTGAACAATGGCCAAATAAGTGTTAATAAAATTTTTCGAAATCCGTTGATCCTAACATTGTCAAAAGTTACTTTGAAGTTTTCAAAGTCGATTTTCTTCACCTTAACAAAATGTTAGGAATTTAATTTTTATTATGAAAATAGAGAGCTTTAGTCCCTCTACCATATGCAAAAAACAGTATATAAAAATTATTTAACAGTGGCGAGGTATTTGACTTTAAAGTTGGTAGTCAGAAAATGAGGCAAAAACAAAATGACGCACCCGGAAATCGAACCCTCGACCTTCTAGTTGCTAGCTGAATGCGCTAACCACTACACTATGTGGCGATGGTGTAGTGGTTAGCGCGTTAGACTAACAGCTAGGAGGTCGAGGATTCGATTCCCGGGTGCTTCATTTTTTGCCTCATTTTCTGACTATCAATTTCAAAGTCAAATATCTCGTCACTGTTAAATAATTTTTATATACCGTTTTTTGCATATGGTAGAGGGACTAAAGCTCTGTATTTCCATACAAAAATTAAATTTCTACCATTTTGTTAAGGTGAAGAAAATCGACTTTGAAAACTTCAAAGTAATTTTTGACAATGTTAGGATCAACAGGTTTTGAAAATTTGTAGCAACACTTATTCGGCCATTGTGCAGCTACAATTTAAAAAAGACCGCATAGAAATTCGTTAGAGGAGGTGCGAGAACGACTAAAAACATGATGTTGCATACCAAAATGAACGCTCTGTAGTAGGATTAAAAAATTTACAGCTCTTTTGCACAAGCTTGGTATAGCCAACAATCTGGGACGATTTCTAAATGGTCTCCTATATATACTCCATCTTTATCTACTTCTCCTTTGGCTACTTCATCTTTAAATACACATAATTCAAATTTAATATTCAACTTACTTGAATTTTTTCATGGTAATCAGCAGACTCCTTTTGGTTATGTATGTATATTTTTTGTTATCTTATATTTCCTTGTAGAACCCAAATCAAAGACGTTGCTTAACTACTGGATGCTATGATGCAAATATGTGCTGTCCTCTCTGGAAGTTACGCGGAAACTGCCAAACTGATCCAATTAGAATGCAATGTAACTGCCGTGTTAGCTGTGGTTTTTGTTCGGTATCAAGAAATTTTCGAGATGTTAACGGTAAGATACTCCCTCAAGGGGATGTCCAGATATTATGTTTTCAATTTTTCGGATTTTTATAGTCCTCCCCAACATTATCAAAAATGTATTAGTGTTATCAACTTTTTGTGAAGAGGGCTAACCCCCCTCCCCTCCCCAACATGATAGCATAATATCTGTATGGCCCTCCAAGCGCCTCATTCAAGAATTTCTTCGGGTATTCCAAACCGTTAAAAGGTCTGGACTAACTTTTTAGTTTTTATTTCGAGAGAAGAGGCAGAAATATATAATACACATATGAACTAGCATCCCTCACCCTCATCGAAAATTTGGAAATCATCTCTTCATAAATCGGCCGACCGAAAAAATCATAAGGGGGACCATTACAGGATGATTCAAAGAGACAATTTTGCGATTTTTCTAATAGGGCCCATGTAAACGTAAAAATTCTCTTAAAAATCGAGTTTAAATCGGATTTCTTCGAACGAACACTTTTTGGGTAGCTCTGAGGATAGGGAATTTGCTATATAAAGAATTATTGAAAAATATTTTATTTTCGTCGAGATATGGCCTTTTGAATTTTTTTAAATTTAAAAAATTTTAAGCCTTACATTCAAAAATCCACCAAAAATCAAAATTAAGTCGATTTCTTCGAGCGACCACTTTTTGGATAGCTAAGCGTATGAGGAACATTATGTAAAGAAAATTATTGACAATGACTTTGATTTTACGGAGATATGATTTTTTGAAAAAAAATGTCATTTTTTCAACTTTTTCAAATTCAAAGATCCATAACTTAGCGAAAATAAAATATTTTTCAATAATTTCTTTTATAGAACGTTCCTTTCTACAGTAGCTATCCAAAAAGTGGTCGCTCGAAGAAATCCGATTTAAACTCGATTTTTAAAAAAGCAATCATTAACACCTTCTAATAGAGCCTCATGGGGTTCTATTAGAAGTTTTACGGTACACTCTTAGTTTTACGGTATTTAGTCACTAAGCTCAATTTTATTATTTAGCTTGCATAGATGAAAATCCAAAATGCCATGCATGGTCTCAAAAAGGAGAATGCGTCAGAAACCCGAAGTATATGTTAGCAAATTGTCGTATGAGTTGTAGAGCTTGCCTTAGTTTAGTTGAATTAGCTATAAGTTGCCGCTAGGGGAAGTATGGAACAAACTAGTAGGGGAAGAATAATAAAGCACAAAATTGGGTTATAGAAGACATTTTTTTTCTAAGTTACCTTTGAGGTAATAGGGTACAACGATTGTACATATTATATTGCTCTACAGGTACATAGGGAGAATCCAGGTTCGGGGGGAGGGTCTTTGGTCCCTATAAAAATTAAAGGTACAGTGCACGCCAGTGAGCCAAAAACTATGTAACTTCGAAAAATCGCCAAAAATTGAAATTAAATCAGATTTCTATGATTGACCACAATTCGAAAAACTAGGTGTCTGGAGAAAAAATTTTGAAATTACGCAAAATTTACTTTTTCCGTTGTGCGCTGTACCTTTAAGAGGGGATCATTAGGAAAAAATTTAAATTTTTTCGATTTCGGGGAGGGGTCTATAGATCTCCTTGCTCCCCTCCCTACATGCCTGTTGCTTTCTATTTACCCTTGTATTATGTATTTGTAAAATTTTATTTGAAATATAATAAAAATTTTAAAAAATTGATACAAAATATATACATTCATTCAAGCAAATTCAATTTCACACTTGTCGATTGAGGAAATTCTAAGCTGTTGTTGTTGAAACTATGGGCTCCGAGTACACGTGGTTCTAAAACACTTATTTTATACATTTTTTAATTTGAAAATGCATACCAGCATGATTAAAAAGAGGGCCTCTAGCAAAAAGTAAATGGTATTGTTTTGACAAATCAGCTAGGTAAGGATTGGTTTCGCCTTTATTTGTATGTTGCTTGAACTTGCAATATAGACGGTCATCAGTCTTCTTGGAATCGAGTAATTGGACCTTTTCTGACTCTACTTGCTGAAAAATGGCTCTTTTAAAATTATACAGGGTGTACCAAAAAAAAGTAGATTTTTGTGATTTTTGGGACCCGAAAATATATGGTTCTAAAAATGAACCTTCTAGGGGTAATGTTATGCAAGGAATCGATTGCGTGCGTTCCCGAACACTAAAAATTCTTTCCTGACTCTGATTCAGGGAAAAATTATGTTTTTGAAGTGAAAATGATCATTTTCCATTCTAAAGGACCATTCCACTCGGAAAAAGTTGCCATAATTTGTATATATTCGAAAAGTTTATGAAATTTGGAGGATTTTTTGTTTTTGCGATATTTTCTGAATCGTTAACGGCTTCGAGATAATGTATTTGAAGTTTCGACTGTGTATTACAACGAAAGCATGAACGTATCAGTCAAATCCCTGAATAATCTGTATATTGAGAAGAAAATAATTCAAAATTCTTGAAGATTTAAAAAAAGTAAGTATAACATTGTTTATAATTCAACAAGACGAATAAAATGACACTAAAATTATCTAATTTGGAAATTGCATTGGTTATTGAAACGAAAACATTTAAATTTTTTGGAAAACTATTAAAATTCTTGCAAATCAGGCAAATTAAAACGTGTTTAATTTGCCTGATTTGCCAGAATTTTTGTTTATTGAAAAGAAAAAATGCGTTGTGCCAAATGCATCGTGTTAAATGCGTCGTGTCAAATGCGCCGTATCAATGTTTGCTATGTTCTATTTTTCCAAAAATATGAAATCTAACAAATTGAACAATATAATCCTTCAAGACTTACTAAAATTTCTTCTGTTGCAGGAATATTGAACTTTATTGGTGGATCCCATGTTAAATGGACTAATTTGTCATCATCAGTAAATGAACAAACTGTGACTGGTTCATTACCCTAAAATTTGCATATGAGCAAATTGGCCAAACATACCATTTCTCTATCATCTGAGAACCCAATAGCAATATAGTCAATATGTGGAGTAAACCTATGAGTTGAAAGCTCGATTGTAACATATTCTTCATTATTTGAAGGTGGTTCAAAGCCTATGATGTATTCACACTCGTTTGGTTTATCAGGAAAGCAACCCTCTGGGATTCCTAAACAGGCCTTTCTTCCTTCATTACATTTTTCAAATTCGGTTGCTTGATAAGTGGCCTAAACAATTTAAAAGATCAGTTCACTCGGAAAAAAATCCTATATAAAAATAATATATTCGGAAAGATCATGAAAAGTGGAGTATTTTTCGTTTTTATAACAGCCTCCAAATCGTTGTAGTTTTCGAGATAAATGAGTTTGAAATTTGAATTTGGATTCATGTTTTCGTTGTAGTACACAAACTTTTTTGAATTTTTTGCACAAAAATTGTCAAATTTCAATGTAAATATCTTTACTATTGTAAATTATTATTTGTTAAAGATTAAAAATAATTTATTTTTGAGAAAAAAATTCAATTTTTGTGCAAAAAATTTTAAAAAGTTTGTGTATTACAACGAAAACATGAACCTAATTCAAATTTCAAACGCAATTATCTCGAAAACTACAACGATTCAAGGTTGTAGTAAAAATGAAAAATTCTCCATTTTTCATGATTTTTTTGAATATATTATTTTTATATAGGGGTTTTTCCGAATGGACTGGTCCTTTAACCTTTTTGATATAATTTTTCAAAAATACTTACCAAAAAACAGAAAATATATACTAGCCTTATAAAATTCATATTAAATAGAGTAAATTGGTTACGTTTAAATTTTAAGACAATTTGAAAAACTGTACTTTGGTCTTGCGAAAAATGTATTGCCTTGACAAAAAAGTCTTCTGATGGTAAGTGTCTGATGAAAACAATTTTTTAAACAGGCTGAACTGTTGGGAGTTGGATGGGGAATTATGCTGTAATGTAGAAAATTGATTGAACAGTAGAACTGGTCTGCGTCACACTTAATTGTTAATACTTAATAGTAAGGAAAATAAAAATGCACTGTTCAAAAAATGGATAATTTTTTCATTTTTCGATTTCGGGGGTGTTTGATACTCTTGTCCCCTAGATAAGATACTGGGTCTCAGAATGTACAGAGTGCCCCCAAAAAGTGGGTTTTTGTGTTTTTTGAACGATTTTTTTCAAAAAATTTCAAGTGTTTTAATTTTCACCAAATAACTTTATATGAGTTTTTCTATGCGAGAAATCGATTGCACACATTCTATATGCCTGAAAATGCATCACTGACCCTGGAAACCTATTTTTGCACGGAATTTTCACATTTTTTCCAAAAATAGGCTAATTTAGAGTCAGGGAAGCGTTCTCAGGGTTGGGCGATGCGCGCAATCGATTTCTCTCATAGAAAAACCCCTGTATGGTCTTAGTACAAATTTAAAAACTTAATATATTTTTTTGAAAAAAAGCGTTTAAAAATCAAAAACATTCACTTTTTTGAGGCATCCTATACATAAAAAGCTGATTTCAGGGCGTTAAAAAAAGATTTTTGGGCAATTTTTTCAAAACATTTTCATATTTTTAATTTTTACCAAAAAATTTCTACAGGATTTTCTATGCAAGAAATTGGTAACGCGCATCGCTGAACCTTGAAAACGTTTCTCTTGCTCAGAATTAGCCTATTTCGCGAAAATTTGAAAAATCGATTTGAAGGAACTCTAACATCAATGATCCTAGACCGAAGTAATAAATTGTTTAAATTTTTTTCTTTCACATACTTGCTAGTCACCTCGAGTACTCCAAAAATATACATACATTACAAAGAGTAAAAGTAGTGTTAAAGAAACTACATTTTTGCACGAAAGCTCCACGGCATTTATAATCGTGATATTAATCACTGGTATGCACTTTTTGCAAAAATGGAGTTTGTCGTTTAAAACAATAGCTTGGCCAAGCTACACGACTACTCAATCATGTGAAAGTATGATTTGACACAAAAGACACAAGACCAACTTTCTCATGTCTTTTAAAACCTTAATTTGTATTTCAAGACTAGAACTTTAACCACGCATTTTAGTCAGCACTATGGATACTTCATTTCCATGTACTAGTCGAATATTTTCTGGAATAAACTTTTCGGATTTATCATATCAAGCTAAACTTGAAGATTTATGTAATGAAGCGAATGATCTTGAAATTATTTGTGACAACATATTACGTCGCTTGGTTATATTTTCCCTCATTTTGTTAGCTATAGTTTCGATTTTTGGCCACATCCGAGAAAAATACAAATGGATAGTATTACACACAACATTTTGGGCACTATTTGCTATTATAATATTAGAGATCAGCTATTATATGCCACCAAATGTGACGATTATATCTTTTATGCCAGTCTGGCCATATATCAATCATATTTCAATTGCTTCGTTTCTCCCCTTGGCTATCAATCGCTTTTGTAGTCTTTATGTTAAAAATTTTTTTGACAGCTTCAAAAAGATTTGCGTATTTTTATGCATATATGATCTTGTGGTTGTAGTATATGTATGGGTGATGTTAAACATTTTTGATTACAACTCTTATGTTGAAATCGCATTTGACTTGATTATTATGCTACCCACGATTTTATTTTCAATCTTAATTTTTATAAAAATCCAAAAAATGAAAAAATTGTCCAAAGGCAGCGTCTATGAAAAAAGCACTATTAGTGATCTTCGTAGAGCTGCTATAGTATGTCTTGTTCAACCGAGTTGTTTCTTGTTGTATCTAATCATGCTTATTGTAGCCGAAAATTTTAACGCCCAAATTTATGTTTTACCATTTTCTGAAATTCCCCATTTTTATTTCGAAATGTATGTAGTGGTGTCTCCATTCTATTCTATTGCTATAGAACTTTGTATGTTAGTAGACGCATTGTTATTGCTATTTGTTTTGAAAACTTTTCGAGCAGGGATGGTTAATATTTTGAGAAAAATAATCCCTTGTAAACTTTCAATGTCTTCTTCGGATATCGTATTCATTACTGGACAAACTAATCAAAATTCTGTTCGTATAAATGTTAATACTGTTACTAAATAAAATGTGATTTTCATACGTTCAATTGAATTGTTTATGCATAGCTAAAAAGGAAAGTTTCGGCGACAGGTTGGCTTTAATCTGCATTGGGTGTATTTTTAAAGCTCCTGTATCGTGACGAGAGCATTGACGCAAAGTGGGTTTTGGTTTTAGATATTTGAAAACATTTTGAAACAAACACAAAGGTATTTGGGTTGTTGATAAGTCTTTGAGGCTCAAAAAAAGCTCTAATTTCATCATTTTTCATCCGTTTTCGAAGAAATTTAGTGGGTATGCTGAATACGATCCAATCGGTCTTTTTGAGCGAAACTCATGTTTTCGTGTCAATATACAGACTTTTTAAAAAAATTGATGTTTTTCAATGAATTTTAAAATGTCGATATTTGGTTATAGAAGTCGATTTTTAACGAAATTTTCGACCTTACTAGGGTTTTCCTAGTTGGGAAATCGATTGCGCGCATTTTCGAGTCATGAAAAAATTTCTCTAACCCTGATTCAGGGAATACAAATTTTTGAGCCATTTTAGAGGTATAAAAAACTCGATTTTTTTGAAAAAGTCTGGATATTGATACGAAAACATGAGTTTTGCTCAAAAAGACCGATTGGATCGTATTCAGCATACACTCTTACCTACTACTGAAAAAAATTTCATCGAAAACGGATGAGAAATGATGAAATTAGAGCATTTTTTGAGCCGCAAGGACTTATCGAACAATCCAATATTTAGGTTTTGTACCTTTAGGTTCTTTTAGGGCTGCCACTAATGCGTTCGGATGGCTCCTGAACGGCTTTTAGTTCATTAGTGATGTGTCCGAACGGAATTAGTGATAAATTGAAGTCAAAAATTTTCGAATGAATTAGTGGCGGCCCTTACATTTACTATTTTGTTATTCATACTCTCTAATATTATTTGAGAGGTCATCACGATTATCTTTTTCGATTATCTTTGATTCGTCTAACATTATTTCCATTTACCTAACGAGTTGAATGTAAAATGCGTGCAACTTTGGTACTGCTCACGATTATTGGGCTTCAACATTGAAAAAAACACAAATGAGAATGTCAGGGATTTATTTGCTTAATTTTGAATTCATCAAAGAAAAGCAAAACCCCCCCCCACAACGAATTCTATTTATTTATATCTTTCCCGATGCGAAAAAAAGTTTTACCACCACTTTTTCTAGCTAAACACGAGGAATCCAGAAAAATTTCTTTTGCATAAAGTTTTTGGCAAAAGTTTATTTTTTTCTTCAGAGTTCGTTTGATATGTCAATCCATTTCCTTGTTAGTTGCAAACTCGTCACTTTTCCCGGAAGGTTAAAGCTTCTTAAAATTCTAAAAATAGTATATAAAAAAATTATCCCTCCAATAAATTTTCATTTATTCATGGAAACAATAAAATGTAGTGCCGAGATTCACTTCTTTTTCTTCTTAAAAAATGTCATAAGGAAGGTCATAATTTGTCCCATGAACACAAACAATCGTTACCTGCCTATATAAAAGTAGCAAAACTAGACTTATAAGCTATTCACCTATTTAACTTCACGTCAACTTTTAGTTACTTGTTTAATATGTATAAAAATTTTTCCTTTTTAAAAAATTTATATTCCAAAAAAGGTTGGGCGCTAAACGAACGTGAAAAAGCTATTCTTCTCGAAACATGGAATCATGATTTTGAATTTTTATTTGATCTTGGCGCAAGCGTTTTTGTGTATCTATTCGAAACCTATCCTAAGACCAGAAATGTTTTTCCAAAACTTAAAGAACATGGGGATCAATGGTATGAATCGAATGATTTTCGGGGGCCGATTTTTAGAGCTGTTCAAGTGAGTTTTATAGGATTTTAAAAAAATAACAATCAAATTTTCCTTAACCCCTTTTTTAGGCCCTAACAACATTTTTGGAGAACATCAACGATGTCAATTGTATGGTGGGGGCTTTGTATGAAATCGGAAAAGGTCACACAAGACATATAAAACATGGTTTTCAACCGGAATATTGGGATCTTTTTCAAGTATTTTGATCTTATTTCAGTCGTATAGAATTTTTTATAGCATGCTTTATGTTTAACTCTCACCGACCGACTTTCTAAGATCGATAAATTGACGTCAGCCGAAAAGGAGTTTGCAGTAAAGACATGGAGCAAAGTTATCGAATTCATTATCGTTCATTTGAAACGCGGATTTACTGCTGGTTTATCAACTAATCGTACCTTAACATAGAACTCATTTTTTATTTAAAATTTATTGTTACTTAAAATCTTAAGCTTTTTGATATCGTAACGAATTTTTTTTTCATTTAAGAATTTTTTTCAAATATTGTAACCTGCCTCTTTTCACCAACAAGATCCTCAGGAATAAATTTTAGAGCTTAATTTAAATTTCGGAAATAAATACAGTCGAACCTCGATTTAGTGATATCCCGAACGACCACCTAGAGATGTCAGCGGAAAACTTTGCATATAAAGTAAGTAGGGTTACTAATATACAATTTTCCCTGTTGGCATCCCTGCATGGTCGTTCGAAGTGCGATCAAATCTAGATTCAACTATAAATAAATGATATTTTTATATTGGACTACTAAAATTCTAAAATTCCACTATATTAAAACATCATTACAAAGTGTTTTGGTGTAAATGAAAGAAGAAGACAAGGGCTTTAAAATGGTGTATAACAAAGATGATGATGAATCATGTGGAATAACAAATTTCATCATAGCAAAATTTTCTCAGAACTTATTAGCCAACCTGATATATTCGGAAAATTCGTGAAAAATGGAGCATTTTTTGTTTTTACAGTAAATTCTGAATCGTTATCGTTGTCGAGATAAGCGCGTTTGAAGTTGGCGATTTTTTGAAATTTG
>OZJO01027041.1:0-11771 GCA_900406225.1 Acrobeloides nanus | reverse complement strand
AGAGAGAGAATTCCATAGCTAGCACCCATGGTAGGAGTAGTAATCTGATCGTGAACAATTTTCAAATCGAATAAGCTGGGTTCCAACCGGTTTCTTTATTAGCTGATCCAGAGTATGTTAGAGCATTCTCGGGTGGAGTTGGAGCATATAAAATGGGATGGTAAGAAAAATTTTCATGCTTTAAAACCAGAGTCCAAAAGGGGTCCACTTTTTTGGGACCTATGGGTCCGGGACCCAACTGAGGTACCGGACCATGGGTCCTTGAGTCCCGGTCCTTTGGGTCTCGGACCCAAGGGACCCACTTGATCATATTTTTTAAATTCTAAACCGCAGAAGGTCATTTCAATAAATTTTTGCTCCTTGATAAGTTCGACAGCAAGTCAGACAACATAGAATTTTTATTTATTTTTGACTCAAAAATAAATAAAAATTCTATGTTGTCTGACTTGCTGTCGAACTTATCAAGGAGCAAAAATTTATTGAAATGACCTTCTGCGGTTTAGAATTTAAAAAATATGATCAAGTGGGTCCCTTGGGTCCAAAATGCTTCATTCATTTAACGCGTTACACGTGACCCAAAGGACCCGGACCCAATGGGTCCTGGATCCAATTTGGGTCCGGGACCTAAGGACCCTTTTGGGGTCCCGGACCCATTTTAGGCCTCTGTTTAAAACACGTATACAATCAAACCTGCACAAATTTTTCTCATAAAATTACCCCTAGAAAGGTAATTTTGAAACAATTTAAAAAATTATTTTTTTGAAAATTAGCGAAAAAATCTCAAAAGTGAATTTTTTTGGACACCCTGTAAGTGAAAAAAAGATTGAAAAAAGTCTATTTTAGCAACTATGCTCCAACACTTTTGGTCGGAAAAATAGCTCATGAAATGGGTTGTCATCAAGCGCTATGGCTTTATGATACCGATGAAAAACTCACTGAAGCTTCGGCTATGAATATTTTTGTTTATTGGAAAAATGAGAACGGAGGTAAGTAAAATTTTTTTAAAAGAACGAAGCATTTTTTTCAGAAGAAGAATTAGTTACTCCACCATTAGAAGATGGATTAATTTTACCGGGCGTTACACGTGACTCAATTCTAGTTCTTGCTCGAGAATGGAACGAATTTAAAATAAGTGAAAGATATCCTACTATGGAAGAGATTCAACGGTCCCTCAAAGAAAAAAGAGTAAAATTTTTTGAAAAAAAATTTTTTAAACGCTGGAAAAATTCACGAAAAAATTTTTTCGAAAAAAAAATTTTTTTAGATGCTTCAAATGTTTTGTACCGGAACAGCTAGTGGAATAGTTCCGGTTAACAGAATTTTTTATAAGAATAAGAAAACGAAAGAATGCGAAAATCTTCTTTTTCCAACCATGGAATCCCATTCGAATCTTGCGAAAAGATTTTATGATACGATACTGGATATCCAAGTAATCACATGTAGTCAATGGGAGGGGTTGTCCCCCTAAATGAGAGGGGTTGTTCCCCTAAATCGTTCGAAAGATGTAAAAGTGAAATTTTTTCTGAACATCCTATATAATTAAATGCTAGAAAAATATCCATTTAAAAATTCCTCATAAAATATCTATTTTTTGCAAATTTTCTATCATTTTTTAATATTTTACGTACCATTTTTTCATTTTTTAATATTTTACGTATCATTTTTTAATTTTTAGTACGGCCGCGTGGAACGACTTGGATGGACAAGAATAGTCTGTTAATAAGAAATTTCAATCTCTTTTTAATTAAGCTTTATCAATTTATTTTAAAAAATACAGGGTGTTTCAAAAAAAGTGGGTTTTTGTGATTTTTTACATGATTTTGGGCCCAAAAATTTTTTTTCTAAAAATGACCCCTATAAAGGTATTTTATGCGGGGGAATCGATTGCGCGCATCACGAATTCTGAAAATGTTTCCCTGATTCAGGGAAATCGTTTGTATATTGGAGTAAAAATGAAATAAAGACAAAGCGTGCAATCGATTCCCCGCATAGAACTACAGGGTGACTAATGAAACGTCCGCACTTAAAAAATAAGTTTATTTATATTCCAAACACAACAAAGAACAATTTAAAACAACAAAACAATGAGATTTATTCAAAATATCCTCCATTTGCTGCAATGCAGGCCTCCAAGCGCTNTCAATTTTCGTGTGGAATTCACTTTGGTCGTCGCGTTTCTCTTGATCATTCCTTTAGCACGCTGGATATTTCTTGAGCTTCTTGCAGTTTTTTCCCTCTTTCGGTTGTCATTGCTTCCGGTTTTCTCAAAACGTTTTATAGCCTTCCTTACAGTTGATTCATCTATGCCAAGAAGTCTCCCAATTTCTCGTTTTCCAGTTCCGCGTTCATGCATTGAATAATAGCTGCTCTGAATTCCTTCATTCTTGCTGTAAAAATAAATTTTATATAAAAATTCGGTACTATAATTGCAAAAAAGCAAAAAAGTTTGAGTGCGAACGTTTCATTAGTCACCCTGTACTCCTATAGGGATCATTTTTAGAAGAAAAAAATTTTCGGGTCCAAAATCATGTAAAAATCACAAAAATCTACTTTTTTGAAACACCCTGTAAATAAAATTGATATCTCTTTTTTCTATTTCGTAATTTCACGATACAAGGCTGAAAGAAAAATAGCTTCAATAAACATAAAGAAAATATATTTATATATTGACCATCGAGACTAGAATCTAAACATGTTGTTTTCCTAATAAACAAAACGAGCTGTAATCAATTTTTCAAGTAATTGTTCAGCCAAGAAAAATATTCTAAACTATTTTTTTTATTGAAAACTTATTCGTATAAACTTTTTATATTTAAAAAAATGCCCATTTCAAATGCTTACAATTTATTCTACAATCCTATTCATAAAGATTCGAGTATGCTATTTTTATCTTTTTTATTATTATTTTAATGTATTTTTAGTAGGTTTGATAGAGCATTATGAAGAACAGGCACACCTGCATAACCATATCCATACTAGAACGATCGATTTAAGAAAAGATATCATTCTCTTTGTGTTATTAGGTATAATTGCAGCTCTTTTTGTTTTCATTATTTTTATGACACCAAAAAGAAGCTTTTATCAATAAATTTATATCACAAATGTGTTTGTATATTAGTAACAGAGATTTTTGCGCGCATAAGAGTGCAAATGAGCGAATCTGGATTCCTCGCACTTCACGGTGCGGTTTTCGACAAAAATCCCAAAAATGGTCATTTTTAGTGATTTTCAATTCGATTTTTAGACCCTTTTCGGAAATCAATTCCCATGAACCAATATCCGGATTTCTCGTGTCATGGCGGATATTATAAAAAAGATTTTGTGAGCCAAAATGACATCAGGGATATAGAAAAAATATTGTTCAAAGGTACCGACCAAACACGCCATAAACATGTGAAGCTTGAAATTCGAGGGACCGAATTTTTTATGATGGTTGGGAAGATGTGACGGAAATAATCAATCATTATTGTATTTATGTACATATTTGAGCTAGTAGTCAAAAAGAGGCATGTCAAAAACATCCTAAGCTAGCGAAAGAGCTAGACTACTTTGGTCTTGTCTCTGGTTGACTACTATATGCTCTTGAGTCGGAATACCGAACAGTTGGTCGACCCGGATACTTGATTGATCCGGACACTTGGACGACCAGGAACTTATTTATAACTTATTTTATTCTGGATTTAACTCAAAACAGGTACTTATTTTTGTGGATTATAATTTCTGTCTCATATTTAGATAGTTTAATTTTTGAAGTTGCTAGAGCTTCTGCGGATTCTAATTTTTCAATTCCTTCCAGAGTTCCACATCGACCTCTATGGAATTTCATCAATGGATTTAAACAATTTCACGAATCTATTGAAGCCGACTTATTCGATCTAAACGCCGGAAAAGATAAACCACGACCTGTATGGGAGCATATTGAAGCACGTAAGAGACAAATCGTCCAGCGATATGATCGAGCTCAATGGCAACAATTTTTAGAATCGATGGCCGACACAATGCTCTTTTAAATTTTTGCATAACTTTTTTATAATAAAAGTTATTGAATTATATTTTATATGGAAAAAATTAAAAATAACCAACTGTCCTGGTCGATCAACTGTTCTGTTAGCCAAGTGTCCGAGTCGACCTGTCCAACAACGCTTGAGTCGATAATGTTATGGATAAAAATATTCCATGAGCCTGATGACATCACCAAATATTTAACATCACAAATTTTTTTAAAATTAATAAAAATTTAATAAGGCGCTTTTTTTGTAGAAATTGTTCGAAAAATTTAATATATTATTAAGTAATTTTCCTGTTTACTCGAACAAAGATCAAAATAAAAATAAGTGTTCTCGTCGGAATTTTTTTCCTCTTTTATTTGTATGTGTATGTACATATTAATTCTGCATTTGATTTCGGCAAGAGGGGCTTAATCGATTTGGATGATGACCCGTTCCGAAGGAAAACTTGTTTGCATCGTTTTATTATCTCTTTTGTATTATTCTTTCGTAGCATAGCTTTCCAATTTTAGAACAAAATTTTGAACATGTCTAATATGAAAGCTTCTGTTATTCCCTATTATGATGAGCTCGAAAATTTTGGAATTATTTTGCATAAAGAAAGGTTTGTTTGGAAAAAAACTATTACAGTTCTTACTATAGAAACCAGAAAAACACACATGGTGGTTTTGAATGATGGGTAGTGATGCAGGGAGCCCCTCCTAAAAAATTTTTTGCTAGCTAATTTTTGATCAAGATTTTTACATTTTTTGCCTATTTTTTTCAAAATTTTTGTGCTCTTCCGCGCAAAAAATTTTTCTGTTAGTTAACTTGCTGGACCCGTGCTAGTTGCTAGTTACACTCTCCCAATTTTGGGAAGCTGCATCACTGGTGGTGGATGGTACCACCCATTTTCGATCCCTCTTATCACCAGCGAAATCCTTGGTGGACCCATCATTTTACTCCCTTGAACATATGAACCCAATAATTCGCGCTTGAACTTTTCATTTTTTCACACAAAAATCTGATTTAGTGAAGATAAAATTCCCATGAAAAAATTCGATTGGCCCAAAAAACTAGGACATAGACAACCATCTGGAGGATCAGATGATGCTATCTGCTATGAAACTATTTCAATAGCTTGGCGACATAATGAATTATGGGTTAAAACACCTTTGGTAATTTTTATTTAAAAAAACGTAGAAAAGGAATAATCTAGGAATCTACCCTAGAAGCTAAAAGTCTATCGGAAAAGGAATTCTCATTTTTTGGATATTTTTATGCTCAATTAGATGGAGATGTTGCATATGTGCCAAAAAGTGACGAATATGATTTTTTGATCATTTTTTGTGAAAAACAAAAACATGACAATCAACGAATCTTTCATGCGATCAAATTCCCTAAAGGGAGTACGGTACAAATCGATGCATTTGTCATTCATACAATACCCATACCGATAATGGATGATGGAAAAGAAGAAGTTTTTAATGTGAATATGTATCATAGGGCGGTAATATTATTATAATATGTACAGACCGAGAAATACACCCACCCCTTCCTTGAATCAGAATCAGGCAAATTTTTTCACGGTTCGGGAATGCGCGCAATCGATTCCCCGCTTAGAAAAATCCCAGAAACGATGATTCCGAGATTTTCGCTTCAATACACCCACCCCTTCCCTGAATCAGGATCAGGCAAATTTTTTCACGGCTCGGGAATGCACGCAATCGATTTCTCGCATAGCCCAGAGACGATGGTTTCTGCATAAAAATCGGAAATTTTTTAATTTTCGCATTTTTTGCCCTTAAAATAGGGGTACCCAGAAAAAAAACATCCAAAGTACACCCACTCCGTCCCTTACGCTATACTACGCGAATCAGCGCATAAGGGGCGGAGTGGGTGTACTTTGGATGACTCATTCGTTGTAGTGTGTGTGGTGTTAGAAGAGTGTTACGCTCCCACGCACACATTTTATGAAGCTAACTTGTGACGTCACAGTTGTTGCAATAGGATCCGACCCTGACCTGTTTCAACTCAACTCGGTTTTACCTTATCTTTAGAAAATAGACACTCCATTGTACATTTTACGCGCTATTTTAGGTTAATGCCAAATCGAAGTTTATATCTCCTCAAAATATTCACATCCATTTATTAAACATCGACCAAAAAACTTTCATACCTTTACTAGACGAATCTTTTATTGACAAAAGCAGCGAACCAAGACTTTCTGAACACTTCACTCATAAAACATTAAATTTGGAAGAAGTAAATCAGGACAATTTCAAACTCTATGGTTCACTTATGCCGAATTCTGCACATCATATAGAAAAAGTAAATAAAAAATGTAAAAAATAATAGAATCTATGACATTTGGCGGTGCGACGGATGAGATCGAACATTTGAGGACGGTCTTTTGAGGACGAGGTACTTGAAAACGGACATTTGAGGATTTATTTTGAATTTTTTTAAATTTCAAAATATTAAAGAAGGTTTATAAATCTTCGTAAGTATCTTCATCTTGTTGAGACATATCGGGTACGGCGATTTTCTTCCCAATTTATGTCGAAATTGGCGATTTCTTCCCAGATTTTTATGTCAAAATTGGAGATCGCGAGTTCTCGTTCAAACTAAACAACTGGAACGAGGACAATCTATTCAAAAAGATAAAATCTGCTACTGGTAAAAATCAGTTATCTAGCATCTGTCTATATAGTAAGCTTCTATTTGAAATTTTAATTAAAAATTCTGAAATAAGGTCCGGACAAAAGACTAAGGAGCTGGTGCGTGGAGATGATAATCGCAACATGTCCATGTTGCTACTTTATGCGGTTAAAAACGGCAACAAAATCGAAGACTTCCTATGCGACTGAAAAATTCAGCGAAATCCACTTTTTGAAATAATATTGTTTATTTTTAAAAATTCAAAATAAATCCTCAACTATCCGTCCTCAAATGTCTGTCTTCAAATATCGCGTCCTCAAAGGATCGTCCTCAAGTGTCGCATCCTCAAACGTTCGTCCTTATCCATCACACCTCCTGACATTTTAGGTCAATCCAGCTCATTGGCCCTATTTAAAAAAATTCGAAAAATATTCAAAAATAGGACCGTTAGAACAAGATTTTCGACTTTCTTGGTCTAGCCATGGACATGATGACATACAGCAGTTAATTTTTCATGGATTATCTGGTACATATGAAGGGAAAGAAGGTAAACCTGGTATAGAATATAATCCGGCAATTAAAGAATATGTTGTAAATGTAGGATACTAGATTTTTGGAGTTACTGCACTTTAATGTAGTCATTTACAGGATCGCAAGTCGAAGAAGAAAAATTCCAGAATTTTAGATTTTTTTCGTGAAAAGTGATGTTCTACAAAGTTGTTCGCCTTGATCTCAGGAATTCAACGAGCTATCTCTCAGTCCCACAAGATTTAAATTGATCGAAATATGGTCTTAAATGTGTTAAAAAATGTGCTTTTCTCGTATTTTTTTCGTTTTAATGCCATATCTCTGTCAACTTAAATCCGGTTGGGCTGAAAGCTAGCTCGTTGGATTCCTGAGATCATGGCGAACAACTTTGTAGAACATCACTTTTTATGAAAGATTTAAAATTCTGGCATTTTTCTAACTTCGACTTACGATCCTGTAAGTGACTACCTTAAAGTGCAGTAGCTCCGATTTTTTTGCGTTCTATAAAATTTTATAGGTATTAAGCACAAGACCAGATGGGTCTTATTATTTGCACGCAAAACATCTAGAAACTAGATTCGCGATGATTTTTGCGTTGCCTGATGAAAATAATGGTGATCCTATAGAAGCGACATTAAAAGTGTTTTTGTTTCAAAATGGTATCAAGATGACTTATTATTGTTTTTTAGCATTTTGAATTTTTAGGTCAAGCTTTGAGTATCCATTCCAATATCTGGCATAGTTTACCGATATTAATTCATCCTCATACAGCCGAATTTCACGAAGTCGTATGTGAAACAAACGCCAGTATTGATATAAATTTGCCATACGAATGTGGATCAGGCTTAAAATTTAAATATGGTTTATAAAAAATATTTAAAAAGTTAAATAGAATCAGACAATACCAAGAACATCTTGAAAATATCATCTAGCATTTTTGGCATTACGACATTAGCCAACCTTTTCTCCAACCTGTTTCCTTCAACCGACTTTATCCAACAGACATTCTTCAACCGACTTTATCCAACTTTTTAAAAGAAAGTTTCAATAAAGATCTGTTTATTGAAACGATTTATCGACAAAATTTAAAAAAGTTGGATAAAGTCGGTTGGAGAAACAAAAAGTTGGATAAAGTCGTAATGCCGCATTTTTTCTACATCAAGATGATTCTGTATCATGATAGATTTTTTTTGTTCGACACTGGGCTTAACAAATTGTTTTAGGTTATTAGCCTATTTGTATATTTGAATGTGTTGGCGACACTTGCGCATGAAACATTGAGCATCTACATTTGCGCATGTACATTTGCGCATGTGCATTTGCGCATGCACATTTGCGCGTGCAACATTTGCGCATGTGCATTTGCGCATTCACTTTTGCGCGGGTGCTTTTGCGCATGTAGCATTTGTGCATGTACATTTGCGCATGTGCATTTGTGCATGCATATTTGCGCGTGCAACATTTGCGCATGTGCATTTGCGCATGCATATTTGCGCGTGCACATTTGCGCATTCACTTTTGCGCATGTACATTTGCGCATTTACTTTTGCGCAGGTGCTTTTACGCATGCACTTTTGCACAATGTCTTAAGTGCATGCGCAAATGTTGCACGTGCACATGTACATGCGCAAACGTGCATGCGTAACTGTTAACTGATCAATGTGGGTGCGCAATGTTTACGATGAAATTCGTCACAAGCTGTCGTACGTTCGCACGACGCAGTACGATGGCATCGTACGAAATTCGTCGTACTATCGTACTTTTTTATCATACAATAAAAGTACGATAAATTTGTGTCAATATACAAACCATTTCAAACGAGTTTGAGACGGCGTCTCGAATTCGTCTCGAACTCGTTTGAAATGATTTGTATATTGACACGAAAACTCGATTTTTTTAAAAATGTGTCAAAAAACAATAACGTACGATAAAAATACGACGGCTCATCGTACGAATTTCGGCCATCGTACGAAATTTCATCATACAAGCCATCGTATTCGTACGATAGCTTGTGGCTATTTCGTCCGTCGTATACGATTGTATTTTACACTCATACGATGACTTTCGTACGATAGCTTGCGTTAGCTTGTGCCGTTGCTTGGGGTTAGTAAGATAGCTTGTGGCGACTCTAAAAGATGCAAGATATTTTCGGATTCAGGAAGGAAGTCGAATAAATAAAGCTTCTGAAAATATTTTTATGTTGGCGGATACTTTGCTTCATCTTTAAGACTATACAACCTTTAAAAATCATTTACAGGGTGAGACAAAAAAGGCAATTTTGATGATTTTTTTAAATAAGTTGTGGATTCGAAAAGTTTTTTCTAAAAATGAATTCACCATGGATAGTTTTATGCGAGGGAATTGATTGCGCGCTTTCTCGAAGCTTGAAAATGCCTCAATGATCCTGATTCAGGATGTTTATTGAGGCGAAAATGATAAATCCATTATGCAACCCTGTATGCAATGTTGAAATGCAGATGTCGACTCTGAATCAGAGTTAAGTAATTATTTCCACCTCTACCGCACAGGATTTTTTTGCACATTTACACATCCGCATGGAATGACCGCACGGATTTTCGCACAAGAATCTTTCGCACGGATCTTCCATTTTTTGCATTAATAAAAGTTGTCTGATTTTCAATAAAATCGTTTTTATTGAAACGATTGGCAAAAGATCTTTAAAAAATATGAGAAAATTTTAAAATGTACGGAAGATCCTTGTACGGAAAATCTTTGCGGTCATTTCGTGAGGAAGACCCTTGCGAAAGATCCTGTGCGGTCAATTCCTTAAAAAACTGTGCGGTGCATTCTTTCCTATTGCCTAAAAAACCACGACAATTGCCATTTTTTGCTTCACCCTGTATCTAATTGTATTCAAACTAGACTGAAGTTGAGATTATCTTTAATGCTAAAATCTGCTTTACTTTTTAAAAAAGGTCAATGAATATTTGTCTTAAAAATGCACATATGAAAATTTTAGTTAATCTCTAGTATTTACATGGCACGGAAACATTCATAATTAACTGCATAAAATATCTTCTAAGATAATTTTCTTGCTTTATTAATTATATAAACTAACACCCAAGTTTAAGAAAGTTTGTTTCGAATTCAATTTCGATTAATTTAAGTCAAAAAGTTGGAAGAAGAATTATTTCCGGGTGTGGGAGTTAGGAATGTAGGGAGTAAGAAAATAATTAATTAATCAAAAAGGAAGTTCTAGGATTAGTTAATAAATCCATTCCAGACAAAGATATAAAAGCAATCGGATTCATGGATTCAATCAGTCTGATCGTACTCACTGCGCCAAAACCCTTTATTATCCCTACATAACTCCTTATATTCCTAAAAATTTCTCAAAATATCATGTCTTCGGCCCTGAAATTGTCTCTACTTGCTGTAATTTTGACAAGCTCCTCGGCCTTGAAATGCTTTCAAACTAATATAGAGGTTAGTTTTTATCAGTTAACTCTCTTCTTAATTTTTGATAAAAAATTCGGAACTAGGGTCGATTAGATGTCCCACATTGAACATGAAATTTTTCGAACAATTTTTTTCATCATCATGAATTGACTCCCCTCTAGGGGTAATTTTATGTGGGAAATCCGAATTTCACATTTTCGAGAACTGAAAATCTTTCCCCGAATCAAGAAAAGGCTATTTATATGGCGTTTATGGTCACATTTTTGACAAGAATCACATGCCATATGTCATATAAATAGCCTTTTCTTGATTCGAAGAAAGATTTTCAGGTCTTGGAAATGTGAAATTCGGATTCTTCGCATAAAATTACCCCTAGATGGGGGTCGATTCCAGATGATGAAAAAAATTTTTCGAAAAATTTCACGTTCAGTAGAATACCTATTCGATAATAGTTCCAAAAATTCTGAAAAATTAAACATTGATACCCTATATAGAGTTGTAGCTAGTTCAAATTTTAAGAAAATGAGTGTCCTAGTCATTTTTTTATTTCACGAGATAACCCTCAAGTTTTTCGGATTAAAAATTTGTTGGAACTTTGACCGATTTAGGGGTGTATATCCCTTGATAAAGACCCCATATTTCATGTTATTACTGAGAGCCTCCACTAATTGCATCTCGAAAATTTGGACGCACTAATTCATCACTAATTGCCGCACTAATAACAAATTGGGGAGCACTAATTGCAATTAGTGCTCGTCTCGATGCGTCTTAACATGTTTCGAGGCGTCTCATCGCGTCTCAATGCGTCTTGATATCCTCGACGCATCTTGATGCGCCTCGATGCGTCTCAACGCGTCTTGATGCGTCTCAACGCATCAAGACGTTGAGGTGCTAATTCGTTGACCCTGAAGAATAAATCGACGCACACCATGTTCATTATATGGAAAAAATTTTTCACCGACAAATCAAAAAAAAAATTGTACAGAATTATAGAAGAGACTTTCCTGAGCAACTTTAATTAAGGCGGTTTAAAAACTTATCGCTCATTTTTGAGTTATTAGCCTGACAAGATAGCACTAAATCTTCAAAAAACATAAGGGGGGACCCTTATGGTCGAAAATTTGACAGAAAAATTTTTTTCTAAAAAATGACCCTATTACCCCTAATTTTATGCGG
>OZJO01027039.1:0-12706 GCA_900406225.1 Acrobeloides nanus | reverse complement strand
TTCTGCTTCCATTGCCAAGTCCCAAATCGTTGTTTGGTCGTCTTCGCCTGAAAAATCGAGTTCAAAAGTTGATTTTTAAAATTTTTTTACAAATCATTTTGGCTTCAAAAATCAATTTTGAGTTCAAAAATTGAATTTTCAACACACAATTTCGGCTCCAAAAATCAATTTTTGGGTTCAAAAAGTTGATTTTTGGATATTTTAACAGTTCCAAAGGTGGTGGGCAAAAAATGGGTGATGAAAAATACCAGCCTGACCATAATAACCAATCCAGGTGGATTCAACATACTTCAACTTTCCATAGTTGGCCTCTTCAATCTCGGCCGTTATTAAACAACTTGGGAGCACTCTAAAAAGAGGAGATTTTAAAGACAATTACATTAAAATAGCCCCATCTATTCGAATCCAAAGTTACTTTACAAGTACCGTCGACCATCCATGTGGGGCAACGGGATAAAATTTCAAGATTTTTTTGAGTATCGAATATAAAAGTTTTTTCTTCACGGCATTACTAGTCCCAATTAGTCCAGATCTGATAGCTTGAGTCGTCGGTTCATTGAAAAATCTTGAATCATTTTCTGAAAAAATACATACGTTTTTGAAGAAATATATACTGGGAAAAAAAATTAAAATTACAAAAATGAATTTTCACCTTAACCCCAACATCCAAAAACCTACCTTTGCTTTTCGCGCGCCTACACTAGCAACAGAAGACCAGTGATTATGGCGGATCTTTACAACGATGTTTCTATCTGAACAAACCCAAACCCGAAATTTTTTTGGTAAAATTTTGAGCACCCGAAATTTTCGTAAACTTTTTCGTTTTAATAAATTTAAATCCAAGCAAAAATTTTATTGTAAATTTTTATTTACGAAAAAGTTTTTGAAAATTCCTTGCGAGAAAACATTACGAATATTCCGGTTGCCAAATTTTGTTTTTCTAAAAGAATAAAGCGTTCAGTATAGTTCGCGAATAACACGCGCGAGTTAGTTCATTTTATTTACTCGTGTCTACTCGCCCGAGTTAACAAAATGAACCAACTCACGTGTGTTAATCGCGAACTATACCGGGCGCTTAAACATAATAAAAAAATTGATTTTAATTCGTTCAAATGAAATTCTAAGCATTGTAAAACAATTTCATTTTGTTAAGAACGACATGCAAACATCCGAAATTTGCATACCTTTTGTTCACATAAATCCATTAACAATATTTGCCTAATTGTTAATAAGACAGAATATTACAACGAAAATTGGGGAAAAAATGGTCACTGGGAAAAAATAGTTCACTATTGGGGAAAAAATGGTCACTGGGAAAAAAAAGATACAGGGAAAAAAAGGGTACGGGAAAATTTGTCCCTCAACCGCGAATTTCGATGATTTTGGTGTCATTTTAAAGCTGGCAATCGTAGCAATCCAACGACACCAAGATTATGGCATATCTCTTTATGGTTGCTGAGATATTTGATAAAATGTCAAAAAGTGTGCCGTGCATTCGTTCCTATTGCCAAATTTTTTTATTGCAAAAAATTAACATTGTATATATTAAAAAATTTTTGCAACAAATATAAAAGATCGTAAAAAATAGTTAGGGCATAGAAAAATTTGGCATTTTACCATGATCATATCATAAGTCAGTGGTTGATGGTTAATTACCATGAGTTCATGGTTGAATACCACCAACTTCTTATGCTACCGTTTACTATGAGTTGATGGAATTACCATGGTAATTTTTACTCTGGTAAATTTACCATGGTTATTTTACCACTGTCTTATGATACGGGCCCAGACTTTTTCTCGCACTGTATAACACAAGTCCGCTTAAACGACTAAGTGGCATGACATGACATGACATTAAGTTCATCGAGCACTCGACGTCATGCACTCTTATTTTTTCGAAATTTTAGAAAGATTAAATAATTTTTCCCAGCTTTCGCCTTATTTTACAATATGGAGGTAAAAAATTGAAATTAGATTCGCGAATCCTTAAATTGAAATTCGTTCCTAGTGCCAAATGAAGCTAACACAAACATGCAGAGATCAACAAATACGTGTTTTATAAACAACTTTCCATTTTATAAAAGTAAACATCAACAAAGTTATAAAATCTTTCTTCTTTCCAACGTCTTTTAAATTTTCTTAAATTTTGAGACGATTAGATTTGAGTGGGAAAAACATAGTTTAAAGAAAAAAATTTTGAACGCTTTTTCCCGCATTTTGACTTCTTTAGTCAATGAAATATTTTTAAGGTTTTATTATAACATTGATCTAAATTTTTAGGCTTATTAATTTTGTCCAAACAAGTTACTATTGTTTAACGGATTTTATTTTTATAACTTGAAATGTCGAATTTTGATAATCCCGGACTCTTCTATCAGGTAATTTTTTTAGTTCTCAATAGCGCAGACTGACCCAGAGTCGTAATTTTGGTCTAAATTTGGTGGGGGAGAAGTTTTTGGGAAAAAATTTTCGACCTTTTTTAACAAAAAAAAACAGCTCCGCAGGCGAAAAATTTGATTGAAAAATGCTTTTTTTAATCTTTTTTAAGCTGAAACTGCTCAGAAAATTGCAATTTTTGTTGAAAAAATGGCCAATTTGGTCAGTTTTTGATTGAAAAAACTTTTTGGACTAAAACATAAGGGGGATTAAGGGGGAAAATTGTTTCATTTTTCTAGGTTTAAGGGAGAAGTTTTCCCTCCAAACTGGATACGCTACTGCCCATATGTATTAGATTGTTATTAAAGTATTGCATTTTTTCTTTTTGTCACTCCAGCGGCTCCAGAAATTCGTTTTTGACAAAAAAATTTAAATTACAGAGTGTTTCAAAAAACCGCCTTTTGGTCATTTTTTGGCGAAAATTTTTCAAAAAATTTCTACTTCTTCCACAATGACTTAGGGGTATTTTTATGCGAGAAATCGATTGCGCACATCGAAAAACCTTGAAAACGCCTTTCAGACCATGAAATATAAGATTTTCAAATAAAAATTCCTACCGAAAATGACTGAAAAAATACGAAAATCTTATATTTCATGGTCTGAGAGGCGTTTTCAAAGTTTTTTGATGCACGCAATCGATTTCTCGCATGAAAATATCCTTAATGAGTCATTTTGGAAGGAAAAATTTTTTGAAAATTTTCTCCAACAAATGACCAAATGGCGATTTTTTGGAACACTCTGTAATTTAAAATTTTTTGTCGAAAACGAATTTCTGGAACCGGTGGAGTGACAAAAAAGATGCAATACTTTAATAACAACCTAATATTTCCAGCATACTAGTTTCTTGGAAACAATATTTCTGCATTTGAAAGTATTTATCTTTTTTAGGATCGTCATTTTGCTCAAGATGGCTACCAAGATGAAGGTCGTGAAATGCTGGCCGAGTACAAGCAAACGGCTGAACAATTTAAGAAGTTTATTCGTGAATATACCGTTGGTGGCTTTGGTTTTATTTACAGGTATGTGCTTTACAGGGTGTATAAAAAACGTGCGCGCAATCGATTCCTCACATAAAATTAGCCACAATAGGGTCATTTTTGAGTCGAAACAACATGAAAAATTGCCCAAATTCCGGTTTTTTTGTTCACCCTTTTTATACACAATCTTTACCCACCAATTTTAGAGAACAATTAAAGCGAAATTGTAATCTTGGCGAGTATTTTTTGGAAGTGAACTTTGGCGACTTAAAACTTTATGATGAACAGGCAGCTATGAAGTTAAAGAATGCGCCATTGAGATTTACGTCTGCAGTACGTGGCTGTTTTCAAATTCTTGTATAGGTGAAAATTTTAGCTAGAAGCCGCTGCGAAGGAAGTTGCATATATGCTAACATCAAGTGAAAAGAAAGAGGACATCAAAGAGGATAATATGCAAGATATACAAGTGCATGTGAATTATAATGACATGCCAATTCCAATTCGTAAACTTAAGGTATGCTCAGGGGACATTCAGTTTCCACTTAAAAGGCGTAATTCTTGGGGGTGAATATTTTTTTTTCTTATTCACTTGTGGGTATCATTTCTTATGATTTATACTACTTTTTAGAGCACTGATGTCTCAAAACTAGTAAAAATTTCTGGAATTATTGTTGCCGCGAGTCAAGTCCGCTCTCGTGCGATTATGGCTTCTCTTCAGTGCCGTACTTGCCGCCATACCATCAAAGATATCAAGATTAAGCCAGGTTTGGAAGGCTTTCAATTGCCGCGAACTTGTGGAGCGTATGTGAAATTTTCATTTGAATATAATACCGTCGTGATCATTTCAGAAATCAAGCTAATCAATTACAACGATGCCCTATGGACCCGTATCATATTATTCCGGACAAGTGTAAATGTGTAGACTTTCAGACGTTTAAGCTACAAGAGAATCCTGAAGATGTTCCACATGGAGAAATGCCTAGGCATATGCAACTTTATGCTGATCGGTAAATGAATGGCAGTAGAGTATCCAGAATAAAAATTTCGCTGGGCCCAAAAAACATAAGGGTCTCTCTCTTTTTTTGTTTTTCTTAGATTTTTCCTGATAAATCTAAAAAAAGTCTTTTCACCCCGGAAAAATCTATTTATAAGCACCAAAATATAAAAATTTCTTCCCTATGAGATTCTAGAAGTCAAGATCTATCATTTTTGTGAAGATCACTTTTTAACAAGCGCAAAAAAATGGACTAGTTGTTATATTAAAAAACACATATTTTAGCTACCTCACAGACCGAATTGTTCCTGGAAACCGCGTGACAATTACTGGAATCCTTTCGATTAAACGAATGTTTTCTAAACAAGTAATTTTTTAGTTGGATCTAAGATGTTTCGAAACGAATTATTCGTAACATTTAACATGAACGCATATTTGACACGTGTTGAAAATCGGTTTCCAAACATTCTAGAGCCATTTTTCTACAGGGCGAGCTTTAAAAAAATCGAAATTTTGGCGAAAAAATTTGCGAAAATTTTTTTTCAAAAAGGTGACCTATTAGGGATAATTTTATGCAAGAAATCGATTGCGTACATTGAAAAATTCTGAAAATGCTAACTTAGCCATGAAATCGTCATTTTTTCGCAATTACACGTTCAACATTTCACAAATTTTTCGTCAAAAAACGGCAAAATTCCGATTTTTTAAAGTCACCCTGTATTTAGCTGTTAAAAATATATCATATTTTTAGAGTGGCAAGGGAGTTGATAAATCCATGTCCGGAATTCGTACTCCATATATTCGTGTTTTGGGCATTCATGTAGAAACGAGTGGACCCGGCCGTGCAGACCAACTTCATTTCACGCCAGAGGAAGAACGCCAATTTCGAGATTTGGCCAAGCGCTCCGATGTCTATGAAATAATTACGAAGAGCATTGCTCCGTCGATCTATGGCTCGATTGACATTAAGAAGTCAATTGCTTGCCTACTTTTTGGTGGCTCTCGTAAAAGACTTCCTGATGGGTTGACACGCCGAGGTGATATCAATGTGCTTTTGTTGGGAGATCCTGGAACGGCGAAATCACAACTGTTGAAGTTCGTCGAGAAAGTCTCACCGATCGCTGTCTACACGTCTGGTAAAGGCAGTAGTGCGGCTGGTCTAACTGCATCTGTTATTCGAGATCCACAATCGGTAAGTGGTGAAAATGTGGCACACAGTGGCGAAAAAATTGAAAAAGGTTTTTTATAACACCCTGTACCTTTGTTACCACAAATATTCTACCGTGACCAAAATTTACACACATATTTTTTTAGCGCTCGTTCATTATGGAAGGTGGAGCGATGGTACTAGCCGATGGTGGAGTAGTCTGTATTGACGAATTCGATAAAATGCGCGAAGACGACCGCGTTGCAATTCATGAAGCCATGGAACAACAAACGATTAGCATAGCAAAAGCTGGTATTACAACAACGTTGAATTCACGTTGCTCGGTTTTGGCCGCCGCCAACTCGGTTTTTGGTCGCTGGGACGACACGAAGGGAGATGAGAACATTGACTTTATGCCGACCATTTTGTCGCGTTTTGATATGATTTTCATTGTGAAGGACACCCATGATATTCTTCGAGATACGGTAAGTCATTTCATTCAAGCGTACAGGGGGCCTATTGCGCACATGAACTCAAAATCGATTTTGAGTTCAATTTTGAGCTCAAAAATGGAAAGTACGTTTCAAATTCGCATTTTTCCCTTCTTACTTTCCACTTTCCGAAGGATCCAGGGCGAGAAATTACCTTTTCCGGACCAGTTGTACATAAAATTTTCACAAAAACGATTCCTCTAAGAGAATGTCATCGTATGAAATTTCGTATCTCACTTTATCTTCTTTCTGTTATGTTGATTTTAGACGCTCGCTAAGCACGTTATTGCCGTTCACATGAATGCGGATCAAACCGCCCAACAAAGTGCTGATAATGGTGAATTGTCATTGGAGTTTCTTAAGAAATTCATTGCATTTGCCCGCTCCACTTGTGCACCAAGAATGTCTGTGGAATCCAGCGAAAAACTTATAAACAACTACGTGAAGCTTCGAAACCCGGTGGTTGAAGCGGCTGTGAAAAGTGGGGGATTGTTTTAGTATTGTTCAATCGTATTGTTTAGAGAAGCACATGTCCGCAATCCCGATTACTATCCGCCAATTGGAGGCGGTAATCCGAATGAGTGAAGCATTGGCGAAAATGGAATTGCAGCCATTTGCCGGTGCAAAACATGTGGAAGAGGCACTTCGGCTTTTCAAAGTATCAACGATGGAAGCTGCTGCTTCAGGGAATTTAGCAGGTTTGTGAAATTTCGATTGAGGCCTAGATTTTAAATGGACGTCGTTTTTAATACAGGGTGAGCAAAAAAACGTACTTTTGCTTTTTGGTGAAAATTTTTCAATTTTTTTCAAAAATCACCTATAAGGGGTATTTTCATGCGATTTTTGAAAAATTTTCGCTAAAAAATGCAAAAGTACTTTTTGGCTCACCCTGTACATCCTAATTTTGGCAAACATGGGATTAAGTGGGAAATGGTTGCAAAGTTTGAAAGTGCGGATTTTACTACTAACTTTGATTTTCAGGCATTGAAGGATTTACAAGCCATGAAGATCAAGAATCATTCAACCGAATCGAGAGTCAACTGAAGAAACGCTTTGCCATTGGCACATTTGTTTCTGAGCAGCTTATCCTCCAAGAATTCGTTAAGCAAGGCTACCAAGAGCCTATTATAAAGAAGGTGATCAACTATTGCATCCAACGTGGCGTTCTTCAATATCGAATGCAGAGAAAAATGTTGCATCGTGTTAAATAAAAATCTCGCTTGTAAATTCTTGCATGTTCTTTAATTTTTGACTTTCATTGTATTGTTTAATTTAAATAACTGGTTAAATCAGAAGCATTATTTTTGGTTCTATTACACTTGAGGAGTTCAATTGGCCTTTAGGAGTCCAATCAATTTTTAAGAGTCCAACTTTTATTTAGTGCAAATTTTATAATATCAGGGTCAAGGAAGCATTTTCACGCTTCCGTAATGCGCGCAATCGATTTTCGTATGATTTTATCCATATATAGGCTGTTTTGGCAAAAAAAAAATTTTCGACCGAGAATGACCTATTATCTGCACCCCTCTTTAAAAAAAATTATAGACTCTTAAAAGTTGATTGAACTCCGAAAGTGTAAGAGTCTTATTTTTTAGCATTATTATTATTATCAATTAAAAATATCACAATCCAATTTCGACCCATCGAATATCACCCGTTGGCACTAGCAGATCATAGCGGCTTTGTAAAAGACGAAGCTCTCGTTGGCCCGCATTCGGATTCGAACTAATTCCTAAATTATATCTTAAACAAAGCTAGTTCAAATTGAAATACCATAAGCATAATCCGAAGTCCGCTTCAATAAACACTGCATAGAGCCCAATAGGTTACAAATGGCTTGTCTCAAATCTCCACCCAAAAGGCTGTGCCATACAATAAGTAATGAAGTAAAAACATCTCCCGTGCCAACAAACACTCCCCGTATAAGAGGGATTTCAAATCGGTATTGTACAAACTGATTAGGGCTTTTCATTTCTGATGCGTAGCAATACATAAGGTCTTTATTTTCGGTGAAAATTCCTGAAGTGACTATAACAATTCGAATTCCTTTCGTTTCATGGAGCACTTTAATAGCGGCTAGGCAATCCGCTTCATTTTTAACTTGTCTTCCGGTAAGCTCACTAAAAAATTGAGTTTTCACAAATTCGTTGTATGCATAGGGGGCAACTTTTTTTTTAGATTAAACAATCATCCATACTTCGGCTCTTATCCCCATTGAACGTGGTCTAAAATCGAAAAGTTTTTCAAAAATGACCCTATTAGGGGTAATTTTATGAGGGAAATACGTTGGCGATGTTATTTTTGCGTAAAACGCTTCCAATTTTTAGAAAAAATGGAAGCGTTTTTACGCAAAAACAACATTGCCAACGTGTTTCCCGCATAAAATTCCCCCTAATAGGGTCATTTTTGATAAAATTTCGAAAAATGAAATTTTTCGATTTTAGACCCCACGTTCAGATGGGTATAAAGAGGGTTGCAAGATGTTTTTTTACAGACAAAAAAATTCTTGGTGATGTTAGAGAAAATTTCGAAAAAAATTTTCGATTTTAGACCACGTTCAATGGAGGATAAGAGCCGAAGTAGCTCCTGTTTTTCTTATTACTTTCGTTTTCAAGACGTACCCTAATTCAAAAGCATTCGGTGTAAGAATATCAGCTAGAGGTAATATAGATTCTTGATAAACTGGTAATAATTCTTTAGGCGTATACTAAAAAATTACATCGGTACTATGACTTGGGACTAATCCACTCCAAAAATGTTCACTTTCATTTTTTCGCCATAAATTGTAATTTTCTGAGAATTTTTTCAGCGTAAAAACTGCAATTTTTAAGCTGAGAATCTTCTGAAATTGACAATTTTTTGTTTAAAAAATGTTTTTGGTGTAAAAATTGAACATTTTTGGGGTGCGGCCCCAGATTTTGAGCTCAAAAATCGACTTTGAGTATCATGTCTATGAAAACAAGCCATACTTACATATTCACCATTATCACCTAACACTGGATCACAGACTAAAAAAAATTACAAAATAACATTATAAAGCAAGCCTAACCATAAATTAAATCCGGGTTCGTTTTCTTCAACTCAGCAACAACATTGGATATGCTTCGTAGAAAACTGGGATCTCCACAATAACCTGGAAGAAATTTCAGTGAAGTTAGCATTCTCTTTAAAGTTACCCGAGAGTACATGAGAATATCGAGTAATATTGTTTAGCTTCAATCCTTCAAAAAGCTCATCAAGGTCTTTATCGGTTAGGCGATTTCCACGGATCTGTCCATAACCTAAAATTAGATCTATTAGGTATTTGAGGGGCTAAGGGCGGTAATTTTCCATTTCTTTTTTGATCGATTTTTGATTCAATTTTGATTTCAAAAATCGATTTTGAGCTAAACAAATCGATTTTTGATTCAATACCACGGATCTGTCCTAACCTAAAATTATAGTGGCCCCCTTATTGTATAGTAGCTCCGAAAGGAGAACGAATGGCCATTAAAACATGCTTTAAATTGGAGGAAATCCTTTAGTAGAAAAAAGTTATGATAAAAACAATGAAACAACGTTCCGGAGGCGGATTTTAACAAAAATGACACCTCGATTTCTCCATAAGTTTATGTTTTTATTAACCACTCACTAGGCACTTAAAAATAAGCTAGGCCTCAAGTTTGTAACAACACTTTTTGGCGTATGCCGCCCCTTATGCGACTTTTCCAGACATCGCCTCTAAATTACCTGTATGGTTGGAAAATTGAACGGAATTTACAAAATCAACTTCGAAACCATGGATCTAAAAAACTATGTGAGAAGAAAATACTTTGAGTCAATTTGACATAAAAACCCTTTTGAGCCAAGGTGCTAGTCGATATAGGGTCAAGAAAACATTTTCAGACACCGGGAGTGCGTTTTTTGGATTCCCCCGTATCGAAAACACCTAGAGTTTTTTTAGAAAATTTTACGAAAAAATTTTCCCCTTTCATTTGAGGCAGCTAATGCTTAGTAGTACCAATTAATCTTTTTTTATAGTATTAACACATGTTAACCAAGAGAACGCAAGTGGTCGCACACATGTTAGCCCATTTGCGACTCTTTCATTGATCATCTGAGGTCGATTGTACTTGATTAGTGACAAGTGAGCAAAAATGAATGAAAACGTTGACAAGTGGGCCATTGATAAGTAATTAATGACAAGTTCACTAAAAAACTGACAAGTTTGTTACTTGTCAAAAAAAAGTGATTAACCTTTTTTGCTTAATCACTTTTTTTGACAAGTGATAAGTGACAAACTTGTCAGTTTTTTAGTCAACTTGTCACTAATCAAATGCCCATTTGTCAACTTTTCATTCATTTTTTCTCACTTGTCACTAATCAAGTACAACAATCGACCCCTGAAAGAGGAAAACCTAAAGAAAAATCTCACCTGAAGAGGAAAAATAGCGCATTTATTTCCAGCATAACCATGTACTACGTGACTTTGTATCGATAATACTCGAAACTCATCCCTTTCCTCATTTAAACGCTCTTCAACTAATGGCACTTTAGTCATTTCGATGGCTATATAGGGCAATAGGAGAGAATCCATCGCACATAAATTTAGCGGAATTTTACGCACATGGATTTTTTCCGCGGATTTTACGTACAATTTACTAGGATTTTACGCACATCTTTGAAATCTCGATAATTTCTTGGAAAAACCACTCCAAAAATGTTTCAAAATCGTAATTTAGGCTATTAAAAACAATATTCTGAAAAAAACCGCGTCAAAAATGCATTTTTCCTTCAAAAATTATGATTTTTTTAAACTCCAAATTTCTATAGGAAAATGGAAAAATTTTAAAATAATAATTTTTGAAGGAAAAATGCATTTTTGACGCGGTTTTTTTCAGAATATGGTTTTTAATAGCCTAAATTACGATTAGAGACGTTTTTGGAGTGATTTTTCTAAGAAATTATCGAGATTTCAAAGATGTGCGTAAAATTCGTGCGGATTTTCAATGTGCGGTGGATTCCCTCCTATTGCCCTATATATAGAGGGGGGGGGGGGGGTAAAAGAAACGGGACTTTGGTCCAAAAGTAACGGGATTTTTGTCCAAAAGCAGGGGCGAAAAGGTGCCATCACCCACTAGTGGGTGATAGGTGATGTGGGTGAATTTTGGGTACTATCACCCATTTTTTCGCCCCCTGGTCACCAGGGGGCGAAAAGGTGCCATCATCCATAACCCATGGTGGATCACCCACTAGTGGGTGATAGGTAATTAACCCAGTGGGTGATAGGTGATGTGGGTGATGCCACCCACTGAGTGATGGGTGGGTGAATTTTGGGTGCTATCACCCATTTTTTCGCCCCCTGTCCAAAAGCTCAATCGGATCGATTTTGCTACAAAAATATTTTTTTGGACCAAATTTCTGGGAAACAGGAAAATTTTGGACCAATTCCCGTTTTTGGACCAAATTCCCGTTACTTTTGGCCCCCCCCCCCCTATAGTATGCTAAAATATTTTCATGTATAAAAATGAACAAAAATCGATCCGATTGAGCTTGTTATTTTACAACATTACAGTTTTTGTCAAAGACAAAATTCCGTTTTTACAAAACAAGTTTGGGAAAAGGAGAATAGTGTTTCAATGAAAAATGCGATTCTTGAAAAGGATTTACTTTAAGCGTTTCCCAATGAAATTTCAATCGAAATTTCGATTTTAAAACGAATACTTTTAAAACTAGAAGTCTTGCCAGAAACTAGGCTCAATTATTCTACATAAAACCGTTTTAAAACATGCTCAAATAGTATTAAAAAAAAGTACTATAAAATCAAGTGAGGCTGCGCGCTAAACGCAGACCAAGTCTGCTGAATTTTCAGAAAAGTTCTGATTTTGAGATGTCAATCTGGAAAAATGCTGATTGTTGAGATGCGAAATTTTTCCAAATTTATAAGAATATAATAGAAAATTATCATTTTGCTTATTTTGCTCTTTCTAAAATCTGATTTTTGAAGTCAGATTTGCTAATTTTGAAACAAATATTCTTGACATCCCTGGTATTATTTATTGAAAAGTCATAAAAACTGAAACGACCAGCCGTGTTTAAAAATGTTGTTGCTGTTTTTTTACAATGTATCATTTTTACACAAAGTTACATCATCCTGTTTAGACAAGGCCTCATTTTGAACGAATAGATGACTGAATGCAGCAGTTTATCAAATTACGATCTGTTATGGAGAAAATTATTAGTTTGGATTCGTGTAACTTTTCATTAGCGCTAACAAAAGCCGCAAAAGTGTTAGAAAATGGTGGCCTAATTGCCTTGCCTACCGATACAATTTATGGTGTCTCCTCGCTATTGGAGCACTTTGAGAAAATATATAACTTAAAACAGAGGCCGAAAGAAAAACCTCTTGGGCTATTTGTTGGTGACGCTTCGATGGTTAAAAAGTAAGTCTGACAAAAAGGGCATACATGTACAGTTGGGGGGTAAACGACCCCATCTGGATGGATGGATAAATGACCGAAGGGTTGGGATGGATGGATGAATGATTGAAAAACAATAGATACCTTAAAATCGTGCGTATAAGCCCGGGCTTATACATCCAATAGAACGGGCTTATACACCTCACACATGCGTTCTATTGGATGTATAAGCCCGGGCTTGTACGTTTGAGCGTTCTAGACGT